>JAQGBV010002073.1:0-12774 GCA_034698685.1 Isotomurus pseudopalustris
AATTTCGATTTACAAGGGACTCATCACACTGACAGCAGAAGGGAAAGAACGAAGTGTTTGTGAGTAACGATTGAGCGAAGGGAATGTGACATTTAATAAAGTCTTGTGAGATGAATGAATGCGACGAAATCACATGGAAAGAAAGATTGAGAGAGAACAAGAACAAGAAGAAATCTTCTTCTGCAGAAAAGACGTTCAAAAGTAGGAAAGGCATAAAAAGGAGTCGTAGGTTTCATGCAATTTGTAGAAGAGAACTCAGCGAGGAGACTTACACATTCCACAGAAGAGTTTAGTTAAGGAAAGCACATGCAACGTGGAGAGTGTGAAGAAGCGTTTGAGCGATTCATCCGTGAGGAATGGCAAAGTGAAGCCATAAAAATTGATGAAGAAGCAAAAAAGGCGATAAAAAGAGTGCATTCCGTGTTTAACCCAGTTTCCAGCCTCCACACAGATTCCACATGATCCGCCAACAAGGAAATTACGTGGAATCATCGTCACACATGCAGAATTAAAGCATTTCCAACACATTTCCAGGCAGAACGCAGATATGAACGAAGACAGAACATAAACAGACACACAGAGACACAGAGAAAATTAGAAAAACACACTTAAATATTTTTACCATTTTTGATTGGAATTTTCAAAGGAAACTTCTAAAACTTCTAAAATAGATTAATGAACCTCAAGGACACAGAGAAGGTTTAACTAAAACAATAAAACTACGAAACTAAGAAACTAACCGAAGAGATAAAATTCAGAAGTTCATCTCCACAGTTTTTATACGCTAGTTAGTTCACGTCACTTAACTTGACTTGCCCAAAGTTAATTAGGGAGAATGGTTTTTGATACACTCGAATTAATTATAATGGCAGGTTTGAATTTAATTCTTTATCTTGAGTAATGAAAGAAAGAAAGGAAGGAAGGATGAGTCCCTCAGGGAGAAAGAGAATAAGACGATGAACGATGAACTACTCCAAGAAGTCTTGGAAGAAAGCAATCCCTCTTGACATTTCCATTCTTCCGTGAAGACAAAAATGTCATTTCTTTTCATCTTTCACTTCCCCTGTGGGAATTCCTCCTTATCTTTACGTGTGTTTTTTACTTCAAGCCTTTCACTACTGTCCTACACAGTAAACTACCAGCAGTAACTACATCTCTACTTTTGTTTCGACCCAGAAAGGAAAGGAAGGAAATAGTTACTCAATTACACACAAAAGTGGGATGGATGATGGATACAAAACACAACACAATATAGTCAACTATTACACACAGTACACACAAACAAGACACATCTTACGGAGAAAGCTACTAAAAGGAGACGTACAATTCTTGTGGGAATATAAAAATATAAAAAATGAACTGACTTGGCTTCTCTGGTTCCTTTTTAGGCTCCTCTTTTGTCTTCTCTTTGGGCCCGTCCTTCGAATCCTCCGTGTCTTTTCCCTTTGAAGCGTTGCACACAACCAGAGCCACATTTCCTTCCGTCTTTTTCAACGTATTTGCTGCCTGCATTCAAAAACAAAAACCAAAGCACAGTTTCAGTCAGTTGTGACTTGTGAGTTAAGAAAGTCCTCCCAGTTCGAAAAATGCACACAAAAAACCACGTCAGCATTTGGCATACAAAAACCCCCTGTGATTTCTTCAAAGATGCTTTCTCCACTTTCTTCTTACCTTCTTTCCCTTTTAGACTGTTACACAAGTTTCCTTTTGAGAGGAGGTGGTGGTGGTGGCTTTACTCGTTCTGCTTTAACTCAGAACGCGACTTTCAATGAAGAAACAAACTCGTGTGAATGTCTAGCAGATTCCTCCTTTCCGTTTTATAATTCTGACCACATTCACTTTCTCAACTGCTCTTAACGACTTAATGTTCCTCCCATCATCATCCCAGCAGAGGAAACAATCATACACAAAGCCCATTACGCTTTAAGTTCCGAGCGTAAAGGGAGGCAGCAGAGTCAGAGTCAGAGTAGAGCTTAATGTGATTCAGGCCAGTTGAAATGGAGGAAACAAAAAATAAGGACGTGACTAGAGATCCTATATATTGTTCCATATGTGCCTCCATTTTAATTGAGCTAGCCTCTTCTTTGTATCTCCTAAAACTCCTAATTAGAGCCTAGACACTCCAGCAGAGCTCCAGTATAATAACAAAAGGACGTGACCTCACATGGAGAATTACTTCCACTCTGCTCCCTTCATCCGTTCTTATCATTAGACAAGAAGAGATATACACTCACGCCTATTTACCAATTCCCTAAGTTTCTATTCAAGTATTCAAGTGCAAAAGATTCTGCGAAACTTCTTGTGAGATTCCCAAATGCTACTACACATACACTGCGCTCATGGGAAGAACTCAAAACTACTCTCAGTCGCTTTCTCCTTTCTCCAAGTCCAAAAGGAATTGCGAATTGCACCAGCCACACAAAATTCACCCACACGACACGTACCCTTAATGATGACAAAGTTTCTCCATTTTGCTTAAACACACACGAGCTTATAAAAAAAAGAACAAGAACAAGAACAACAGCAGATGAATCTACTGCTGCTGCTGCTGCTGCTCTTCCTTCTTGCCCAACTTTCTCCAGAGAACTGGAAGAATCTCAACACTCAACAGCCACCACAAACTTCCATAGTTCCATAGGAATGTTTGGTCTTTGGTGTGTGTGTGTGTGGTGATCTAACTCATCAATCATAATCTCATGTGTGTGTAAGTGTATGCTGGTGGTTGGATGAAGAAAGGAAAGAAGAATAATTTCTTACATGTTCGTAGTCAGATCCAACCATGTCTTCTCCATTCACCGCGAGGATCATGTCTCCCACAAAAAGTCCGTTTTGTTCTGCTGGACTTCCTTCTTGGATGTCCGAGATAAAGATCCCTTGTCCCAGTTCCGCATGACGACCTTCCATTATCATGATCCCCAAGCCCCCACCGATCTACGCAAACCACATTCACTTTTATCGCTTTCCTTCCATCCCTCCCTCACTCCATATATGAGCTCATATGTCTGCATACTTTCTCCAGCCCATATATATGTGACACTCATTGCAAATGAAGTGAGTTAAATAAGGAAAGCATTCATGTAACCAGAGTTTTTTAGTGCTCCCCCCAAGTCTCAGCAGCTCGTAAAAAACTCGTCCTTCTCTCGCCCATTTAACAACTTAACTGACTCAACAACTCACCACAAAAGCACGCCAACTTACTTACTCCAGTTTAATAAATTAAACGAAACTCAGCCTGACTGTTTTTGTTTTATGTTTTCACCATGAAATGAACTATGCAAACCTTCTTCTTCTCTTGTAAACCTTAAGTCCTAGTCGCTAAAAACCTCTTCAAGTTCAAAAACAACCAGAAGGAGAGAGAGACAAGATTAATTAATAATTTTGACGAAGCCGAGCTTATGAAATGAACGCTACTCCCTTTGTGGAAGTTATCAAAGAATTAAGTAGAACAGATATGACATTGCCTAATGTACAAATGGAGAGAGAGATAGGGAATATTAAATAGAGAGTTAAATATTCAGGGAAGAATCGGGCCAACTTAAGTAACAAGTGAGATTAGAATTGTGTGAAGAAGATGTGAAGGCTTAAAGAATGTCTCGTGGGAGTGTGGTTTTTCACAGTTCATGAATACAATAATGACTTCAACTCTTCACGACCGACTTCCCTTCCTTTCTGCCGTGCATAAGTTTCCAAAATTCCAAACTCTCTCTCTCTCTCGACTTAAACTACTTAAACAGTTCAGTTTAGTCTCCTAACTTCCCTGTCCACATCATCCCACATCCCATTTCCTCCAAGTCTTTACCCACGATGATTGATGATGAGTCTTAAAACTTACTAATATGAAATATGCTCGTGTAATTAACCAAGATTGAGTTGACGGGAAACAAAACCTACTGCTTACCTTTTTAAGCGTCACAACCCGAAGTCCCTTGTAGCTGGCATATTTCTCCTCAGGACTCTGCAACGAATGCACAGAACCACAAACACAATTTAGAGACTTCATCTTCTCAACCCAACACTACGGCAGGCACTAAAGACAGACTCTATATAACTTGACAATATATATATATTTATCCTATAGACGTCTCTCTAGATTCTAGATCACACTATATAGATTCTTTTCTAACTCAATACTCTCTATAACAATCCTTTCAACCTCCCACAGTCATCATTACGATTGTGAATTATCATAATTACACTAAATAACTACACAAACACAAGCACAGTCTCTCAGATCTTCGCTTGAGTCATAATCTCACAAAGCAACCAACGAACAACGCGAAGGTACACGAAGGTTGAAGGTAAGTTCTTTAAGAATTTCCCTCAAAGACTCGTAGACTTTTTATACTTTTAGTGTTACGAGTCTCTCCCACGCACACACACACACGTTCACAGTTTTTTATACGTTCAATTGTCCTCATACCCGAAATCAAACTTTTGTTCCCTGCTAAACGAAATGTCATTTTATGTGCGGCTCTTTGGAATCATAATAAAGTTTGAGATATAATTTAATCTTTTATCTAACTCGGGTTATCTTAGGAGATTAGATTAGAGGTTCGCACTCCAGTTCAGATTGCTTCGAGAGATTCCGTAGACTAAATATATAATACATTATAGTTATATAATACTTAATAGACCAACACAAAACTGGATACTAACCTCACTCTCCAATGAGACGGGGAACTGCACGATGGGTTTTACAGATAACTCGTTCAGACCTTCAGATTTCCTGCAACCATAAACCGCGTAAGAATAGCATCACATATTTATACAATACATAATACATTTATATTCTATGGATAAGCCACACGTGACGTGAGGTTTTTTTTGCATCGATTGATCCATAAATTATTAATTCGCACACACACATGTGCTCCAGGTTTTTTATAGGCTTTATATTTAAACTTATAAAAGAGTTATTTATGTAAGAGCGAAGAGAGAGAGAGAGATGATTAAAATTCAACAGAAATAAAGTTACACAGGTGAACAGACTTTTTGGCTTGTGAATGTGATGAGACAAGGGACAATAAAGAATGAATGAATGGCTAACAAATAGAAAGAAGAATTTACAAATGGGAGATGAGAGAAAGCCACAATTGTAGATTTGTAGATTGGTACTTTTATAGTTTAATGTTTAATAGTTTCGTAGTTTCGTAGTTTCGTAGTTTTGTAGCTTTGTGCTTCACCTCCACCTGAGTCAACATTTTTGTTGGCCATTAAACGAGCCCCCAAATGACTTTGAGTTGCGAGTAAAATCGACTTTACGACGAGTGCAGACAGTCAACTCGAAAAACTGGAGTTTCTAGCATTTCATTTCATACTCTCCTAGTAAAACTCTCCTAGCTCACAGAAATATGAATTGGGAATATTGAGATCTCTCTCTCTCTCTCTGCGAACTTCACGTTCACACCAAAGTGCAATTTACTTTCGCACTAATAAATTGCTTTTACAGGAAAAAAACAGGAGTTGAATTGAAAAGGAAATCCAATTGGAGTCTCTGTTCTTCTCAGAAAGATTTGAAAGCTAGCAGAATACGAATAACAATTATAATAATATACAAACCCTCCCTTGAAGTAAACATTTCTTGGAAATATATTTTCCCCAAATCCTTACAGAGCTTTACAGTTTAGTCTTTCGTTCTTTCCAAGGTTTTCTCACTTACCGGAGGGCTACAATCTTCATTTTATTTTGAGGTAGAGTTTTGATCATAGCAGAAGCGTTGAGATGACACCTTCCATAGAGGACAGTTCCATTAACCTCGAGAATCTCGTCTCCAACTTCCAACTGTCGTGTTTTATGGGCCAATCCAGCAGGATTTATGCCGCAAATGTAAGTAGCCATCTTCATCCGGTCTCTGTGGCCAGCCAAACTGATGCCCAGCCCTTCTTGAGCTGTTCTCTCCAACACAGCAACCACTATCCTCGCATTATCATTATTCTTCGCCACGTCACTCCACCGTTTCTCTATTTTTTCTGCAAGTTCAAAGCAAAGCAAAACATCAAAACTCACATCTCTCCCTCTTCCCAAATATTCTTGTCACATTTTTTTTTTAAACTACTAAAAAGAGACGAGAGCCCACAGGTTCAAAGGAACTTTACGACGACATCCCTAAAAGCAAACCAACGAGTCCAAGTCCAAGTAAAAAATAAACTAGAGCAAGTCCTCCAGACTCTCTGGACTCTGCAGATTGAACTCTCGTTTCAATTTTCAATGCAATTCCAATTCCGTGAAAGACTCTCAACAAAATCCACGTAGTCCGAAGAATCTCTACTGTAAATCTGTATTACACGATATCATTTGATTCCCATCTTCCTTTCACTTCTGACTTTCACAGTTTCTGAAACAACTCGACTCTCTGTAGCTCGTCATAATGTGCAAACTAACTTAGCTGAAACAGACTCTCTCTCTCTCAGAGACTCAGAGTTCTCAGAATGTAATCGCAATCAAATAAAAATGGATCTCTCCACTCAAGTCACAAGACTAACGACGTTATTTAGAACTGACTGTAGAGCTTGAGATCTCATCGAGAGTTCAGAATGACTTTTATTTATTGCATTCCAACGAGTTCTACTTTCCCCACTTCGAATGTTCCAGCTTCCAGCCCAATTGCTGTCAATAAAATATGAACAGTTTTATTTTGTCCACAAACTTCCTACTCACTTCTCACTTTCTCCTTTTCCAAGTCAGATTGACTTTCCCTTTCGTATTACAAGAAAATAATATCCAACACATCATTTAAAGTGTATAAAGAAGAAGTAGGCTTACTCTGAGTGTATCCAAATTCATCTTCCTCCTCAGTGTCAGCAGTCTCATCAGGTTTGGATCGTTTAAAGTTTCCTGCACTCGCTCGGTCGATCTGAAACGGAGGTGTGTGTGTGTGTGTGTCATAATAATTGCGGATGTTTGAGGAGATGGTTATGCAAATGAGATGAGACTCAATTGTTGTAGTGTGAAACAAACAAACAAGTGAAAGGAAGGATATTAATTAATTCCAGCACTCACCTCCACGCCTTGTTTAGTTCGAGTCTTTCCCTGCAACTGACGGTCATCTCCAAGCTCATCGTCTTCTTCGGACGAATGATCCGACTCTTCGGACTCAGCCTGCTTCCCTTTGACCCCAACCTTACTGCTCGCTGCTTCCATTTTAGCCTGCAGGTGTTGTTTCTCCTCATCTGCCAGTCCGGCCTTCACAATTCAAGTCACACCATTTCATACTCACAATCAGTCACTTTCATTTATTTACACCACACAGCCACACACTCTTCAACTTATATGAACACACACACACATTATAATGTAATATCTATCCATACAATACGCTTCACCACACAATACGCAACTTCCAAAACAGAGTTTCCAAGTGGAGTTCGTTCCCAATTCAAAAACTCAAAACTGACTGACACACAAACGAAGTCATGAATTCAGCTTTTCAATCTGTTTCTGTTTTACATTTCCCTGTTTCCCACTATTCCCACCACACTAACAATAAGTGAAACTACTTTGCATTCTGTAGTTATTAAAGACTCCAGAGTCTCCACCACTTTCACCACTTTTGTTTACCCAATTTTTACTCACACACACACAACTTTCAGTGCTATTGTATTCCAGAGAATTAAACTTGTAAAGAGATACTAGAACCTAGAGGCCCCTTATCAGAGGAGAACGCAAAGTCCCTGGAGAAATCAATCCGTAGTGAAATGGTGAAATGTATTCTGAGTGTGTGGGAATCCTCTGTTTTAATTGGGTTTATTCCAAATGAACGAAGCAGCAGCAACTCAACTCAAAACTCAACCAAACCAGTCAGCCTTCACAAATGGACTGGAGATGAACGTACCACTGTCCCACATGTTAGTTGTTAGTTGTTATCAACCTCGCACTTATCTCCACTGCTATTCTTTATGGAGCCCTTTATACTTTCCATTCACATTCCCTGTTTTATGTCCACCCTTCTTATCTTCGCCCGTGAGTGTTTATGTGTAATTGTAGATTGTAGTATTGTAGCTTCAGGCCGAACTCTTGTGGGAGGAGAAAACCCCGATTTTGGAAAGTCCTGGAGAAAGTAGGCAGGCAGGTTGGGACTGTTGGGAGAGAGAGACGAGTTGTGAGCTGTGGAAGGGTGAAATGTGTGTGAGCAACTGGGGAAGTCGATGCAAAATGCAGAATCATTTGAGACTTCCACAGTTCGCCTGATTCTTCTTCGGAGGTTGGCGTGATGCCAGGAAGGATCCCTCCGGGGGGGTTGGCTGTGTGGGGAAATGAAAAAGTGAACCTCGTCGATCTCTTCTTCCTACAGCCCTTCGTCCATCATCTCTACTTTCACATGTGTGTGTGTGTGTGTGTGTGTGTGTGCCTTGTAAAATATTAGTATGCATGTTAAACTCCAAATTACACTCAATGAATCGTAATACCCCTCAGCTAAATTCCTACTCTTCCTGTGTTCTTACATTACTTTTTACATTACATACCACCTGGGCCTTTTCATTTCTTTTTTTTGTAAACCAACATCAAAGAATAAAGGAGCAAGCCTGTGACCTGCCTGAGTGCCCTACGACCTTCACAGCTTTCTAAATTGCACCCGTTGTACGTGATTCTTTTAAAAGGGATTTCAACTAGCAACCAGCAGCAGCAGCCGTAGATATTTAGAATAAACTGCTACTAAAGTCAAAAGTAGAAGTTGGAGTGCATCAAATACCAAAACCCAAAATCAAAGGCCTGCTGCTGCTGCTGCCTTTCTTATTTCTTGAGAACAGAACAACAAGAACAACGAACCATAAGTTCTTCTTTGGCTTGAGTAGATAGGAGAGGAAGTTTAAGGAAGCCCCACTTCCTCTAACAACACACAGCACACACACACTGTGACGGAAAGTACTTTTGACTTTGCTTCTACTTCTTGGCGAAGAATGGCACATCCCAGTCAGCCCGATCCCTTTCCTCATCTCTCCTAATTTCCTCTTTCGTAGATAAGCTCCTCAAGACTCAAGAGGAGAGAGGAGAGAGTGAATATCTGGAATCAAACAACTTTAAGCCATTCTGTCTAAAAGTCCTGAAGAAGAAGAAGAAGAACACTCACTCTGCCTGTCTTCCATCTTTCTGCCTGTGCATATCCAACAACCAACAACTCGTGTTTCCCAAGCACGTCGTACACTTACACGTAGCACAGATATGTACAACATTCACTCATGTTCTCAGAGATAAAACTACCAAAACAACACACACACTGCTAGCTACTTCCCCATTTTCCTAGTCTCCTAGTCTCCTAGTCTTCTAGATTCTAGAACATACAGCTTCTACACAACTTTTCCTCAATAAAAACGTAGAGAAAGCTCCTCACATGGATCACTTTGAGTTCTTAAGGAACAACTCTTACGATTCCTCTTGAATTCCTTCCTGTGTGAGAGAAAGTCAATTTCATTTGCATATCCCACAACCTACAACCACGTAGCCTCGCATTTAATAATGTCATTCACCAAAACTTTTTAATTTGATTCGTCTGTTAGACTTTTACAGGAAGACTTTTACTTTTACCTCCCAACTCAACTTGAGGCGAAAGGCTACAGGAAATGAGGCAATTTTACTCGTACGAAATTCCACATTCCATCCTCGGAATTTCTAGACTTCTTACAGAATATGTTTCCATTAAGGAAAAATGTAATTTCAAAGTATAAAAGAGTTCTGACGGAGCGGAAACCTTCTCTCCATATGGATGAGCTTAGAAATCATGTTGCTCCCTTGTTTAATCTTTCATATTACAAAGGTTACATATGATGGATGATTAAGACAAGAACCGCATTTTGATTGTGTCTCTTCTCTCCTTAATCACCGGAAAGAGGAAAGAGCCTATGGGGAGTTTAGTAACCACGTCTTTCAGTCTTTAAGTGTGGCACACAAGACACAATACAAAGCAGGCTGAAAGGTAAAAGTAAGTTTGCCTTCTTCCCACTTATAATCTATATACGTGGAGGATAAAGAACAAAGACTAAAAGAAACATAATCCATTTCCATATACACTGCTGCGTGTGTTTGGACTTTGAGATCGAAGACGAGACACACACACACACACACAAACACTTCTTCTTTGGAAGAGAGAGACTTCGAAATGTTGGAATTATAAACACAGAATCGTTATGAGGTTTCCATCCACCAGACTTTCCTCCATTCCATCATCAAAAGTAAGTGAGCCTAGCCGAGTGAATGAGATGAAACAAATCTCGTGGCTATTCTTCCTCCTCCAGACTTTCTCCGCCTCTTTTCCTGTCTTATCTCCAGACTTGTGAAGACAAGTGGGTGAAAGCCACTTCAGCTGTCTTTACAACCTGAGCTTTCTCTTTGAAGAAGGAGACTCTCCACGACTAAAGAACCCCACCACCCACAACCCAACGCACAAAGTCCCCAATAATCAACAACCCAAAATCCAACTTCCCACAGCTCCAGCACAACTCTCCAGGTCTCCAGAAACATTCCAGAAAAATTCAATTTTAAAACCAAGATTCCGTGTGTGTCTCCTCGGAAAGAAGAAGGAGAAAGAAGGAAGGAATAAAATATGCAGCGACAGGAGACACAAAGACAAACCCACAAGATTCAGTCCACCCCCACCGACATGACTTTCTCTCAATCTCCACGTCCTACTTACACAGATTCACTTCACGTACACTCCAGACTGCAGACTGCACTCACTTTCACTTTCACTTTCTTCCTTTTCTACAGAAACACGACCCTGTGACATTTTTAACTTTTGACATAAATCTTAAAGACCTAAAGACCTTTGCCTCTTTCCTCCTAAAGTCCTCCTACAACAAATAAATCTTCAAGTCCAACGAGGAGTGTCTCGAGTCTCGAGTCTTGAGACGCTTGACACATCAACCTACTCTCCACCAAGAGAGCACGACCGACCTTTATAATAGCATGATACTTAATTAATTAAGTGGTTTCATTATTGTGTAAAGGAAGACTGCTTTCTCCTTTCTCTTAAGAATATACAAGCACACTTAATGTGTTGTGGTGGGTGTGTAGTTAGTGTGTGGGGTGGGTGGGTGTCTCGGCGAATCAATTTGCTTTTGCTTGGTGTTTATTAAAAGACAAATTACACGAGAGTTTAGTGTAGAGTGTTGGATAAAAATGGGCGAAGGGGAATAAATCACGTTGAAATGGAAGGAGGAGAGGTTGAAAAACTTTCACCATAATACGATCCATTAGGCCTTTCATTCCTCATAAAAATCTTTCTCTCCTTTTTATTACAACTGCCACTTTCAACGGGCCTCTCAACCTGTCCTCAGTCTGTTAAAGTCACGGAGATATATCTATATAGGTCAGGGGTCAACAGATATATACATATGTATACATATATATAAGTTTATAAGTATACAGTCCGTCCTGCGGAGTGGAGGGTGAATTAGTCTCGGTAAGATTGACACACGATGCTGTGTGTGTCCACTCCACTAAACCTCCTCCAAGATGGAAGGGAAATCATAACAATTTCCTTTGGGACTGCGAGGAAATCTCTAATTTTACCACATTGCCAAATACTTCCTACACTTTCTTTCCTTTCTTACAACACGACGACGATGATGATGATGATGATGGGCTTTCTCAGAAATCGCCCTTCCTTTCTCAAGTCTCAATACTCTCAATACCAATCTCTGTCGAGGCCTATGGAGGATGGAGGGCGTAGCATAGGAACTACGAACCTCGGATAATAATAATAGCCGTATCTATTTCCCTTCACACGTACAACGAGGACAATGAGAAATTCTTCTATTGAATCCCACGGCCACTCTCTCTCTCTCTCCTCGGGTCTTTTTCTTCCTATACACAAAAGGAGAGCAGCAGCAGCAGCAGCTTCCCTTCTGGAGAGTGAAAGCTGGAGAAAGTATTTCTCATTCTGTATGAACCTCCAGAAGGAAGAGATGCGAATAAAAGAACGAATCTCTGTTAAATCTCTGTCAGTGTGTCAGTAGTAATAAAGCATATAAGACTATATACTTGAATACATATATATCTATCTTCTGTCTGACCCGATTTCGAATAAAGGTATATTGAGTATTGAGATTTGAGATTCACAAGGGAGAGAAGAAGACGAGCCCATCTGGGCGTGTAACAATGAAAAGTTTACAAATTAACGCGATATGAAAGCTTTACTGGATTTCGTATGGAAGGAAACAAACCATATTCTTCATTCTTGGTGAACTGTGATTTGATTAGGGAATCTAATAGAACGGAAGGAGAGTATATAGTGATCGAGTTCCCTTCTATAATTTCTATAGGAAGGATGAGACTATACTGTAATATATATATATAGAAATTGCACAGGACTTTGGTAGTTTAATTCCAGAATAAAAGACCGGATTCATTCGTCAGTCAGCCAAAGTCACATTAATAAATTTCTCCTTGAATGAAATGAATCTCTTTAAATGTCACAATGAAATCCGTTCACACCCAAAAATCAAAAGTCCACCCACCGAGAGAAATGGAATGATTCACTTTTACACTCCACACGCGAATCTTTTTTATGTGCTAGTCGCGTGCGACGTGTCATTGAGACATTCACAGATTCACAGATTCACAGTGCAGACATTCACTTTCACACACACAGCGTACATTATTATTACCGTATATCTATCTCACATGGCACAGAACATTCTTTTATTGCTCCGTTGAATACCCGAGCAGATCTTAAACCTTTTTAATGTCTCAATTTTAAGTCCCGTGACCCATAAACCGTAGAGAAAGCTCTTCTTGCCATTTGCCATATTTGCTTTTTAGTTGCTCTACTTTCGAACC
>JAQGBV010002074.1:0-12773 GCA_034698685.1 Isotomurus pseudopalustris
AGTTGAAAATGAGTGTATTTAATTGACTTGGGACGACATTCGCAGTTGGTATATTGAAGATGTGTGTAGGCGGCTTGCGTTAATAGCCACGGAGGAGATAGATTTTTAAAAAACCCAAATTTCAGAAAATGTTGGTTCGTTGCCGTGCGTTTCTTGCCCTAGTGAAAGCACGTAGGGAAAATGTGAAATAATACGCATTTCGGTAAGAAGTATGACTGTTGGATGATGTATGGGGTTTGAATTTATAGTTTGATGCTCAGGAAGGAGATTGCAATTAATTAAGTCACATCAATGAGAAGTTTCGATTTGTTTCCATGAATAATCCATCGCCTTAACAAGTATTCAGCGTCTAATTTATATGTCTCGAAAATGTGTTGTGATGACGTTTCTTTCTAATTCGAATTGTATCGTGGGGTTTTTATAGTCTGGGGCCTTGAGATAAAGTCCCTACAATGTTTTGGAGTCTTTACTGACTCCTCATCCGAATTCGCCAAAGGTTTGGATGTTTCCTGGCAACGAATCACCTATCCTATGGAAATTAATTGTATATGAGGCAATATGAAACATGATGCTAAATGAAAGAACTATATTTAAGGTTTTATAAATGAATTCTCGGGTTAGGAGATGTAGAGTCATTGTTGTTAAAATCACGCATCACACTTTAAAATCACACTGTGATTGGGATTTAGTGTGATGTGATTTGTGTGATATGTGATTTCCCAATACCGTAGCTTTTGGCTCCATGTTAAAGTCACACATCACAGTTTGGTGTCTCACAAATCACACTGTGATTCATACTTAATCACACATAGAAGAAATGTATACTTACGGGTGGGAAATCACAGTAACAACACTGTGTACAGTTATTTACGTTAGGAATGGACGTCTCACGCATGTCATAAATCAGTTTAGAAGTGACTTTGCAGGGAAACGATTCTCCAGCATAAGATCTAACTACTTGCGGGAATAATAACGGGATGACTGTTCATCCAAATTTATCGGCCTTATATAGGTCTGAAGAGACCAGAGTGAAAGAACAATATTCCTCTTAGCTGTACTTATCGAAGATTAGTAGATGAGCAGGAGTTTGGAAAACTTACTCATCTGCGTAATAGCAGAATGTGGGGAGGGTTGAGAAACTTTCCTCTTCCATCATGAGAAATGATGGACACTGAAAACTGTACTCTACAATCCCCTTTTCCTTAAAGATTTCATTACTATTGAAATATTTTTTATTCCCATAGTATAATTTATCACATTATAAATAATAAAAAGAGGTAATGCATTTCAATTCCGAAGACAGTATGAATACAACACTTCTTGAAGCAAGTGAGCACTTCGAAAATATAAAAATTCTTAGTTTAAATGTAATCCAACGGCGAAAAGGGTTAACCAAGAAATCCGGCGGTGTCCATGATGTCATCTTCGTTGAGGTCGACATCTTCAATAGGGACAGTGGAGGTTTATGATGATGGGGAATTAGGAGCTTGGGTCACTGTTGCTACTGTAGAGGTTGAAGGGAATGTGCGAAGGGTATCAGTTGCTTTGACCGTTGGAAACTTGTTTCTACTGGACTGTCTTCGTTTATATTCCTTCTGTTCGGATTTTGGGTCATTTAGAGAAAGATACAACGGCAAAGTTACGCTCGGAAGGATGTACTGATTTGATAGACTCTGAATAATACAGTAAATTTGGGAAGTGTGAAGTCCCTTACATGTTGGAGAAGATGAGGGAATAAATTCCACTTCCGGTTTTGGGCCAGGGAGTGGAGACGGATCCAAATTTATTACTTTCCGAGAATTTGGTTCTAGGAAAATAGAAACTGCGGACGGGATAAAGGGAAGATCCACCAATTCCTTACTCAAAATTCCTGACCTCAGTTTTGAATGCAAAACTCCACGATCTGTAAACTGGGGTGGCTGATGTAATACCATGACGACTGCAGATTCGGATAATTCTTTTCGCTGAGAATTAGAACGCTTACACGTAAGTAGCTTTAGGTGATACAATCCTTTACTTAATGGATTCAATGGGCTTTCAATAGAGAATAGAGAATGCAGAATTCGTAGAATGTATAGGGTGTCCCACGGGAAACTTTACACCTTACACTCAAAAAATCTCAGCCCAGGATAAAGATATCGAAAATTGGAGTTCATGTCCTTAAAGACAATCCCTTTTTCCGTAAGATTTTAAATTTCGAGTTGTCTCACTTGATCCTATCCAGTGCAGTGGACAGATGAATTCGAAGAATGGTTTCAAGAAACATTTGAACGTTGTTACTGCTTTTTAAGTTTAAAAAATCTGTATTGGAACACCGAAACATGTTTCATATATGTTTCTCTGCTCTTAATTTAAGATTTTAATTTTAATTTTTCTAAGATTGGTAAAACTAATCTGTGTTAATTTTAGAGAAGAAATGGTTTTTGATCTCTTAGATTGTCGTGAATGTTAAAAAAGACGCTAATTTGGTAAACTGACTTGAACTGACTACCTGCGAAATGAAGCCAAAATCTGTGATAACTTGAGGCAAATGTCAAGCTGTGCACTTGCTTTAACCAAATTAAATTCGAATTCAATTGGAAGAATTGTAAGCAGGCTGAAAACCAGTTAATTAATCGAACAACGTTCAAAATTTTTATGAAAACCATTCTTCAAATTCCTCTGTCCACTGCACTGGATAGGATCAAGTGAGACAACTCAAAATTTAAAATCTTACGGAAAAAGCGATTGTCTTTAAGGACATGAATTCCAATTTTCGATATCTTTATCCTGGGCTGAGATTTTTTGAGTGTAAGGTGTAAAGTTTCCCGTGGGACACCCTATACATTCTTTTCGTTGAATGTAGCCAGATGATTGTTTGGAGTACTTGAATCTATGGAAACTAGACTCGAAAACTTTTGCAATTGCCCATTTATGAATTTTTGGGTTTGACGTTGAATCTGCTGAAGTTCGCGGTCAGTTTTGTGATTTGTAGTTGCTTGTGGAGGTGCCTGGTAGTGATACTGGCCCCCACATTGGATGGGCTGTCGGAATCGGAGGGTACATAAAGCCTGGGTATGGTGACACGAAGTCCTTCATCTTCAGACGGTATCGCGATATAATGTTAATGGCATGCTTTCTTCATTAAGACACACATTACTTGTGCTAGAGACGGGCGAACTTAATTCAAAATTTTTCCATTGTTAGTTACAGGTTTGATCATAACCTTCTTCAATTGAGCTTTTATTTACAATTCCAGGAATTAGTGAACGAATTTTAAATTCTCCTACTTGTGTTTAACTTCCAGTATACTACCTTTGCCTTTAAGCTACAATGAAGTGATTAATAGTATCATAGTATTAACCAACAAATCAGAGATGATGTCAGCTTTCGCAGGTTGGCAGTTTTATTCTTCGTGATGTATCAATGCACAGTAGTTATTTGTGTCATTATATTTAACCCTATTTTGCTGGATACTTCAGGAATCATTGGACTAAACCTATTCTCACTCCAAATAAAATCAATTAGATGATCACTATCTGTCATTCAAACTTTGTTGATGATTAATTGGACACTTGTACTTTTGCATAAGAAAAAACTCATGATCTGAGATCAATTAATTATCAGAAGAATTAAAACAGTTTATTTATAAGGAATTTAGTTTGATTGGTACTTTTATCTCTGAACTGAATGCACATGCAAAATTGCTGACCAATATTTTTAAACTGTCAAAAAAGCAAACAAATATGCGAATGTACTATTTTTTATTTGGCAACTGACGAAAAGATGTCGGATAAATCGACCAACTCATAAAAAGCATGGTGAAGCTAAAATTTGGCTACAGTGGGATAATTCATGAATTACTAGTTATCTTTGATTAAGTAGGGCGTAGAAGCAACATGAGATTGGTTTATAGTTTTATGTAGTTAGGACGTCCAAAGCTACAAAATTATAGTCATGCATATAGTTATGTATTCCGCCTACATCGACGTTATTCGGTGTTCGAAGTCTTCGAAGATTTGCAAAGTTTCACGAGGTTTTTAGTAAATACTCAGCTGTTGCCTCATGGAAGATCTTTAATGCTAACACAAGTGATCAAAACGTATGTAAGAAGTGCAAAATTGACTTAATGCGTAATCGTTGCAATACAATGAATATACACAGGAGTATCGTGATAAAGCAGGAGAAATTGACGGGTTTGCAATATTTTGTGAATCAACCCATAAAAGTATAAGTTTGAGTATGATTTTGACTTTATGGTAGTAGTAATCCCGAGAACAATGAGTAGTGCGGTTAATTGAATTTAAACTCTGCTTTTATTTATAATAACCCAATAAACCAAATTATTCTTAATATGAAAATGATGTGTTAACCGATTCTTGCCGCAATGCCAATCTTAGATTCCCGATAATTTTTGTGCTGTTGATTTGGAGTTTTTAAGCATCTAGTTTCCACACTCATAATTTTTGGATCCGTATGAAGTACACGACTTTGATTTACCAGATGGAACAAAACCACGACCAAACTCACTGCTGCAAGCGTAAGTTGGTTGCCAACCTGATCCCCAACACTTTGTGGTCCACCTGAAATCTTTAGAATAAAATGTAAATTTATTTCATCCGTCATGATTCCGCATGTTTTTGTAGAAATTCTAACACTTTTTAAAGCAGTCTTGGAGCATTTCTTACTTTTGTTTGCTTTACAGCACAAGTTTTTTGAAGAGTGCCATGAACAGTCACTGCCCCAAGTCCTGCCTTTGTATATGTAACCTGCACCGTGTTTTTCGCAAATAATGCGACCAAGGGTCGTACCGAGCGCACACTCACTCCATTGGCAATCTATTCAAGCAACATAGCATCAGTTAAGGGTTATTAACCAAACAAACAATTGAAAATATGAGAGAATTCCTTACTTGGAGGAATGTCCTCAGGATTAGAACTTTCTCCGCGAGACAATTCCGCACCAGGCGTGTACTCAAATTCTTGAAATTCTGTCTTAATCTCAACACCGCCGTTTTGAGGAGACTGAAGGTTTCCTGAGAATTCACTGGAATACAGATTTACAATTTTAAACACGTTTGTTTATAAAAAAATAAATAAAAAAATACCACTTGCAAAAAAAACTATAATCTCACATGGGCGGAATAAATAGCCAAATGGTTGCGACAACCAAAGCTGCAACAGCCGCAGTGGTCATTGTTGGAAACGAGATTGAAGAGTTCTGAGGAGAAGAAGATGCTTGCTTACAGACTGGTAAGAAGGATATGATATAGTTGAAGAAATACTCGGCCTTTTATAGTCCGTGCATCTCTGCAAATTGGCCAATTGAAGCGCACATTTTCTGTAAAACCACGCCATATCTTCTTTGAGATAATCACTCAGATTTTGCAAATCATTCTTTGGAGTTTGGACATTTGTACTTCTGAGCTAGCAGAAACAAATGATCTGCCAACAATTAGTTATCAGAAGGACTAAAGCAGCCCATACATAAGTTGTTTGCGTCGAGTGGAATATTTAATTCTAAACTGAATGCACATGCAAAATTGCTGGTCAAAGTTGATTGAACTGTCAAAACCTCGTCAAAGTTGAAGACCAGGAATAAATGCTTTTGGCGACTCATGTGTTTTTACTGTAATAGTTCTTGAAATAAGTTGCAAATGGGCTCATTTATGTGCATTGGAAAATAACCTAATTTATTTCGGTCATCAATAGTTTGCTAAAAATCTGCAAACTACACCAAATCAAGGATTTCATAACCTAATTACCACTTTATAAGATAATATATTTTGCACAAAACATTTTTAATGCCAAATACAATCCCAAGAAAGTAGAAAACTAAAATTGATGATTTACTGATTAATCGTAAATATCTGGTCAACATCACACTAGACCATTGTGAAAAAGTGGCCCTGATTGACGATAACATACATTTGATTTTGATTATTGTGCAGATGTTTAAATATGGTGCAATTAATGTTTTCGTATTCTTGTTTGTAGAATCTGAGTGACAAGTCACTAGCCATTTCTTCTTTTTTGTCTTTTTTAGCTATTAAAAATTACATTGGCTAGAATCATGATGCAAATTTTTATTTCATATTTTAGATTTTTTCGTTTAGATTTGCACCAAGCTGTAAAGGACAATTTTAATGACCAGAGACAATTAACTGCTTACGGGTAATAGAGAAAAGCAATTATGGACTTGGTGTAAGTATGAACCTCAAAAGTCATGACTTGTTTGTATCAGCAATGAAGAATAAGAAAGGCTTTCTTGACTTGGGTCACACGGAATATACTTGTAGAATCTTCATTGTTGTCAATAATTGGTGTGAAAATTACGGGAAATTGTGAGTAGTGTTGAAAGAAAAGTGTGAGGAAAGTTTCTAGGGCAAATTGTTGTGAAGTGTGAAAACCGAGGTGTAATTGTTGAGTCCATATGTTTGCGCTTAACTTGCTTGAGTGAATCTGAGGAGAGAGGTGTAAGTGAGAGTCCACTTAATGTGGCTAAGTTTCTGTTTTCGCAGGTCAGCAGTTTTATATTTCTTTATCCACAAGTACATTTGAGTTATTTGTATGATTCACAACTTTGTCCACTCTTTGCCAACTTATTTGCTTATCACTCAAATTGTGCAAATTAAAGAAATAATTAAACCGGCAAGTCAGCGATAATAATACTGTTATGTATTCAGTCTTAGCTAGCATTTCGTAATACAACGTTCTTACAGAGATGCATGGGCACACAGCGTGAACCAGTTTTCTGGAATACAAGAATTATGTATAAGTTACCTATTCATCGTTAGTTTCATGCTATCTGCATTAAGCCAAGCATGATTAAGCATTAATTGGACTCTTTGGACTGAACCTATTCTTGCTCTAATTGAAACAAATAAACATCTCAACCTGACTTAGTCTATTTATTTATTTATTCAAAAGGTACCCTTGTAAAAGGTAATTACACCTTAGGAAATACAATAATTGTTAGAAAGGGGATTATGGTAGAAAATGATAAGCATAGATTTACTTTGTTATAAGTTAAGTATAATATTCGCAGTAAATAACTTTGAAATGGTCTCACAAACTGTGCTGATCAATAATTAATATTTGGACATTTGTACTTTTAAGTGGGCAAAAACTCATGATCTGTGAACAATCATTCATCAGAAGAAATAAAAGATCCTGTTTATGTGTAGTTTGTTTTGAATGGTATTTTTATATCTTATCTGAATGCATATGCAAAACTGCTGGTCAAAGTTGATTAACAATCCCTCGTCACAGTCAAAGACCACGAATGAATGTTTTTGGCGACGCATGTGTTTTCTCCTGGAAATGTAAATGCAAATATTGCAAATTAAGTTATTAATCTTTATTTGGTTAAAGACTAATAGATGTTGGATGAATAGATCAATACTTCAAATCATAGTATAATGAATAAATCCATGGAAGTGAAATATAACTTGAAATGCAAATTATCTTTGATTAAGTATGACAAAGAAGAGTTTATAGATTGGTTGGATTTCATTGAGGTTCCCAATGTTAAGAAGCAGCAGTCATGCCTATTTATTTATACCGCCTGATAAGATATTATTCCTTGTTAGAAGATTTGCAAAGTTGCACAATTTTAGTCACAATTTAGCAGTTACCTAATTTAAGAACTATTTCCACAAGTGAGCAACATATATGTAAATGGCTATATTTATTCCATTTACAGCAGATGCTTTGTTATTGTATTAAAATAATGTACCCCCTATTCCTATATGTGTTTTCAAAAAAGAAGTTAAATTAAGGCGATAAAAAATCATGTCTCATCGGAAGTTTTTAAGTATTAACACGTGGCACATTGCAAATCCGTTGTTAGTAGAACTTCGTAATAAACACAAAATGCAATCTGATCGGTGAGAAAAACACCTTTGGGCTTTGGTACACGTTTGAAACTCAAGAGACATGAGTTGTTTGATTGTTTTTATCAGTTATGAAGCGAAAGGTATTTTTGATGACTTTGCTCAGAGAATTTGTAGTTATGACATCACATCACTGACCAGTATCTGCTAACTAATCGGCTGCCCACTCAAAATGTACAAACTGCAGGATTAACCAAACTGCCAAGTGCGCACCTATGATAGTGTTATGCATTCAGCCTTAGCTAGCATTTCAAAACACAAAGTGCTCACAGAGATGCATGGGTGAGCAGTATGCACTAGTTTTCTGGAAATAAGAAGTTACGCATCAATTCGTCTAATTACCGACTCAAAATGCAATCTAAAATTAATTTTATTAATTATGCTGGGTCTGGGAGGCAATTC
This sequence comes from Isotomurus pseudopalustris, assembly GCA_034698685.1. NCBI lineage: Eukaryota > Metazoa > Arthropoda > Collembola > Entomobryomorpha > Isotomidae > Isotomurus > Isotomurus pseudopalustris. Next base: position 8,276 of record JAQGBV010002074.1, read on the forward strand.
AATCAGAATTCTCACATTATTATTTACTAATTCGGTCAAGTTCATATGAAACTAAACTTTAATCTTTTTAGTAAAACACATTTAAACTGACCTAATTGTGTTCAGCTGCCATCCTACTACCTTTACGAGTCATGTCTTAGTTGAGTCTTAGTTGACTTCGAGTCATGGCGTCATTGTGTCCATGGTTGTACAGAAGAATGGCTTAGGTGACTATATCGATTTACAGCAGTTGAATCTACAGTCCCGGTAACTCTAATAAGTAATTTAATTGCTAATCAAAATGATCGAATTCAGAATTTAAAGCAAATCATTGAATATCATGAGATTTCATTGTCAATTTAAATACTTTCTATTGGAGCCCTTTCCAACATATATACGAGTGTACAGAGAGAATACTCTCGTTATTTGAAAACCAAGATTGGCTTCAGATTCATGTATTTCAGGACATTAATTAGTAATTCCGCTAATTGAGTCAAAGATGATAAGGTTAATGTTATACAATAGCTGTTTATAGGCTGGCAATCAAGCTAAGAATCCAACTGGTTTTACATCCGACAAGCATTATTAGGTTACCTATTATTACTGAAGATACTTAAAAACAAATTAAAAGAGTCTACTTACACAACGTAATTGATACACTAGAAATCGCATATATTTTAATTGTCACATTTGTCACATACCGTTTTAAGCTTTGAGGAGGAAAGTGATGCTTCGAAATTTTTCAAACCCGCACAGTTGAATCGAGAGAAAGATGATGGGTATTTAACAGTTTGTGGCAAATTGTGCCAATCACTGAAGACAATTTCCTTGCTAATTTATGCTTACCGAATCAATTACTAAAAACACTAAAAAGGAATGCTGAGCATGCTGGAAGTGAAACTTTCATGCTTATTTTCATTCTACAAACACTGCAATGTTCCTTCTCTTGCAGTAAGTATATAATTTTCATTGATTATAGGATTAAATGTGTTTTTTATTAGTGAATAATGAATGCGTTATTTGTCTTTATAAGCACTACCAATATTATGACCATTATCCTGCAATTAGGAGCATCTGGTTATAAAAAAATATCCACAGATTTCAAGATCAAGCATCGATTGAAGAATTTAATGATGAAAATTGGAAATACGTGGATGACCTAAATATTGCAGATACCTTCCTGATTTATACAATAAATTTAAGCTTTTATAATTTACCATCAAATGTGAACTGCTTACAAACGGATAGTCTAAAGTATTTCGAGATGTCCTTTCGACTCAATTCCGCAACCCTATGTGAGCTAGTAATCATAGCCTTAAAAACTGGTGTTTAAAATTAATCGATGATGAAAAAGCTTAAACATGATTACTACCCTAAAACAACCTTGACAAATAATTTGTAATGAAAAAGTGTGTTCGTTGTTGCAAAAATTGGGTTAAATTATCATCCACAAGGCTAGTATATATGATTTCAATATAATTAAATGTTGTTTAGTTCACTAACAATGCGCAAACCTATAGTGGAATTCGAGCTACATTAAAGTGCTTGATGTCATTCAACACACTAAAAATCCCATAAGAGGATTTAAAAATTTCAGTGGCTGATGGTCAATGGTGGATATTCGTTCTTAATGTTGCATTAAAGTCAAAACGAACTTTAAATTATAGCCCTTTAAAGTATTTTAAAAAAATTCTGGGGTCACACAAATTTTTGTACCAAGTTTTTGACCGTTTCACCTTGTACAAAATTGGTTGCAAAATATGCTACAATTTTCATTTTTTAAAAATGTTAAATCCATTTGGTGCACGCTCTAGTTGAAAAGGTGTAAATGGAAATTCTGATCTCAAAACATTTATTTTTAAAGACAACACGGAAGACACGGAAATTCATATTTTGAACTAGTAATTCCTGTTTCAGAAATAAATTAATAAAAATTCCTAGCGTATTGACACGAACTATTTTGGCGTAGCTCTGAAACAGTAGGGACGGGTGCATTGTAAATGCATACCTTTACAAGATCTTTGATTGTCCCTTCAACGTATCAGTAAAGTGAAATGTGCCTACAGCTGCAGTCAAGTTTTGGTTTCATTTAATTTTGAATTTCAGTGTCCAGTATTGTATTTGATCTGTGAGATTTTGTTTCTATTTAAAACGTAACCAATCAGGATTTCTAAGAAGCTTCTTAAAACTACTTAAAACACCATGGCCTCCGAACTAATGTGGAAATACTTGTCCGCATTTTTCAAATCTTCTTACATGCCAGGACACGCTTTAGAATATAACAGTGACACAAGGCTAATTAAAATTTGCTCAAAACGTTTGAGATGGTTGGTTCTGTACTCTTTGATTCTGTGGACACAGTTTGGAATATTTATTTACTACTCCGTAGCTACAGACAATCCCACGAAAAGTGCCGTGTACTTTCAGAAGTTCTTTGCTGTGCTCCTTCTTGAAGGTGCTACCTTAACCCTTGTTAGCATGTACACGACTCTACTGAACAACAATCAGTTTGTAGATACTTTTAACATGTGGAGCAGAATTGAACCAAAACTAAAACGGTAACAAGTATTTAAGTATCAAATAAACCACAAGGACGAAGCTGAACTTTATTTCACAGCTGACTTCTTTTTTACAGGTTTTTACCAGAAAGAATTGAAAAACAAAACACCACTATTGCTGAAATTGTATTGCTGATGTTGGTGTTTGCAAATTGTCTACCAACTTTGTTTATGACAACACTATTTTCTTTAGATGCGGATCCCCTTTACTCGCTAATTGGCGCAGAAATGGCGTCCCTACTCGTCATGAAAGTCCTTCGTTTTATTCTGCTTAGTGTAGGTTGTCACTTTGCAGGAACGTACGTCCTGTTGGTAATTTTGGCAGGGTTTTTTCAATTAACTATGTTCTCTTTCATAATATCGTCGATATTGAAGTGGTCTAAAAAACAATTTGATGGAAGCTTCCGTTCTTTGAAATACTTGAAGGGAATTCGTTTAATTAAGGAAACTATGTACAATATTCACCAGATGAATCGAGCACTGAAGGCACACAGTATATTGCAAATTCTAATGATACTTTTGAATGACACTTACTATTACCATTTGCCTACTCTGCTTTTGATGGGGGAGTCACTTCTTGTGTCGTGTAACTACGCTTGTGTCAAAATGCTTGGAATTGTTGGATTTCCGTTTTTTCTGGTGTTTCCAATTGCATCGATGACTGTCGTCGTGTTAATACTTGCTTTGTTTCCGCTTGCACAAGATGTGTATGAAAGTTCAAACATATTTTTGTATCGTATTCAATCACTAGTTGGTAAGCAAAAGCTTTTGAGAATGCAAGCTAAATGTCAACGGCCCTGCCGCATTTCATTCGGTCCACTTTTCTTTGCTAAACGATCTACCAAATGTACCTATTTTGATAATTGTGTTCAATTTACAGCAAACGCTTTGTTATTGTGTTAAAAATTAATTCACTTTGAAATTACTTTTAAATGAGTGTGATTGTGTTCATTGTTCCTCGAACAAATTAGGCTAGTTTATTTAATTTGCAGTTAATGGTTTATTAACTCGTTTGAAATATTCGTTTAGTACTCATAAACCCCGAAACTTGAGTTTCTCCCTCGCATCTCAGCTGTTGTCTGCCTCTGGGACGACAGGTCTTGTGAAGTCTTCACTTCGTTACACATGTTAATCAACACATTCATAATTTATTCAAGTTATATTCCTGTCTAAAACTCTTGAACAAACCTGGACACGTATTTCCCAGTGAAAATGTATTCGCGTTTGAGAGAAAAATATTTGACATCAAATTAATATCCTTGTTTAGCATATTTTGTTTTGAACCGTTTGATGCAATTGACTAGTCATACTTACTAGAAGATGTTTCGAATTCTGTAGCCTGTTCTGACATAAGATTAGTTCGTTGTATTAGTAAACAGACCACAAAAAAACTAAAATCCTTGCAAGTTTATCTAGTACTTTCTTCCTACAAGAATTTCCAAAGCAGCTATCGTAAAGTTTTATATGATGACAACGGAATAAGCAATTTTGCTTTGTGATTCAATAGTTCAATACAATATTACACATACGTAGAAAACTACTCATAAGTATGAAAAGCGACTCAAATTAATGAAGAAATGGTAGTTAGAAGTTGATAGACACTATTAGACACGGAGTGATGGCTCATTTACCTTGTTCGGGATTGAAAATAAGGTTTCTTTTGTAATCCGAATTCTGTTATGAGTGAGGAAACGAACTGACTGAAGAAAAAATGTCATGATACCTGTCTATATTTATTCAATTATTGATCGTATCTGTAATTCTGTTCACACTGACGACAACGAAAGGTTTATTTTTATTTTGCTTCACCAAATATTTCAATTTTCTCTTCTTTGTTCCAGAGTTTATCCTCATTATCTGTAAAATCATATACACTAGTTATTCGTGGAAAATGAATGCTTTTGTCTGCCTTGGAATGTATTATCAGGATTGGTCAATAATCAAACCCAAACGCAGTAGCA
>JAQGBV010002075.1:0-12772 GCA_034698685.1 Isotomurus pseudopalustris
ATGAAACAACACCAAGAGTGTCCGTGCAACAGAGGAGTGTAATGGCTTGTCCAAAATATATTTTACTGTGTGTATAAACCTTATTTCCTTCCAAAACTGGAAATTACGTTGAATAAAGGTGAGCTCTTCACAAATCGTGAATACAATTGCATAAGCTTATTAGTTTGAACAAATCGTTTCAGGTTAGAATTTACTCACAACCAAATTCTTATTATTATTTTATGTTGCTAGCTGATCCACAGTGTATAATGATCTTTCTTATGCAAACCGTTGCACCAAATAAGGCAAACGTGTATTATTTATGAAGATAGTTTCAAGAAACTTAGTTTGAATATTGGGGCTGATGTAGGAGGGCACGAAAATCCCATTCCTCATGTTGTTTTTAATGTAGCCTTCCTTTGTACTCTCGTTGTTTCTTCGTATCCACCCACAACCGTTGCAAACCAAGGAGTCAGATTAATTCGTTGAATTTCTTAAATAATTTAATTAGAAGTTTTTAGTATTTTAGGTACACTTTTGTTCTGCGATACTGAACTAATTGTAATTCACCTGCCAGCTTTAAATATTCATGGGTTGTCCACACACAACTTAAAAGAGATATTGACTACTGCATATGTATTTATTTAGTTAGCATTGGGTTAGTTCTATGATCTCAGAGTTAGCCTTGAAATCAAGTGACACCAATGTGTTGCTTCCGTTTGACAATTAGTATCTGGCTCCAGTCACTGACACTGACACTGTTTATTCAGATTCCAATAATGGAACTTATGCATACCACGTCTACTTCACTGCTCGTGTGTGTACAAAAGCAAGACACTTGTCTGTAGTCCCACCAGATACAACAGATAGATAGTAAGTTGGATACTCTGTGTGATGATGATTAGACAGTCAAGAAGCAGAAACGAAGTCAATGTCTTCTACAATTGCTGCTTGTGTAATTTTGCAGAGATTTTGATTTCATATAATTTTGATCGACCACAATCAATGACAAAAATGACAGTAATTCACAAGTCTCAGCTTAGTTAGACCCTACGTACAATTCAAGTAGAACAGAATGTCCTTAGATAACCACCAAAGCGCTTGTTTGGTGCTCACAATTTTCACACTATGATGCACAGACGACAGATAGGGAGAGACTTCCTTTAAGATTATGCACCCAAGAAAATCACAGCTTCCCTTGTTAGAATAACGAGAGGGATGGAGACTCACCGCAAAAGAACTGAGTTTCGCAAGTTGTGCGATAAATCAAAAATTAATTCTCCATATACATCAAATATAGAACGAACATGATGACCATTTCGTGAGCAAAATAGGCTAAAAACTGTTACAACATTGTAAAGAGTCTCTGGCCACCACAAACTTAGGAATTTAACACCGAAAGGTACTTGCAAATAAATCACTTATGAAAACTTATTACTCGAAGCTGCTTGCACCCCAAGAATTCTCGGGATTTACACGTTAAATGGATTTGATTACTTCCATCGATGCGATGATGAAAACGATCGTGCCTTGTAAAGGAACAAATCCAGTCTAAATGAAACTGAATTCAATAACACACACCCTCTCTGCCACCCTCATTGAGTGCTATGTGCTATTGCCAAGACTCACACAGATCTCAAAATGAAATAGCTTTGTAAATGTGAAGCAGATAAATCTTGGTCATGTTTTAATGCTGGTTAGTCATAAAGCCTGTTAAGTCTCAACTTTAGTTACTACGGCCAAACTTACAGTCTTTCTGTACACACAAATGCATTTTACAGCGCATGACGTACAATTCAAGTGGAGGTAACAAAGCATTAATGCCTTACGTGAATCTTAGCGAACTGCTTCAGCAAATTGGCTAGTACATTGAGACGACTACAGTAGGCAGTAGGCATGTATGGTTTAGGTTGAAGAATTGCGTATGAGACTTGTATTATCCAAGTTCCATATGCTACACACACAGCCACAGCCACAGCAATGATGAGAACAGAGAGAATGCATTGAACTGCACTGTGTACGAAGAGATAATCTTGATGGAATAAAAAGTGCGTATAAATATGCACCACAGCATATTATATCAAGATATCAAATAATATTAAAGAGAGATCTCTCTATGGTCCTCGGAGAAACTTTCAAGCCTACAAACCTCCACCGCAACAAGGGGAGAGTACCAAATAAGCGAGAATTAAAAGATCCTTTAGGGTGTGTGTGCGGATGAGATATGAATTCCATCAGGTTAATATAATAAATACAATTATCTCAGATTTTATCCGAGGTACAAAACACTTTTTCGTCTGAATTATTATGCTGCGGGTTACATGTGTCCATTTACATTAAACGGCGAGATAAGATTCATGAAGAATTCTTTCCCTCACCTCTGTAGGTGACTCATCTTGATGGAGTGGTGGCTGAATCTCAATTCATTGTTCCATTATCACTTGTGTCAGGAATAAATTTCGGGGATGAGATTTCAAAGGACTGAATATATTCGACAAACGAGAATAGAGTATCGGAGTTCACATAGGTTTAAAGTGTTTAAACTTAATCTTCTTTATTGTCAATTCTAATAAAAAATTTAATTTATCTTGAAGTCAAAAGGTGCTTGGGCTTGTCATTGTAACACGAGCAAACGGTAATAATAATATTTTTTGATCCTACGACATTCTCGACAGGGTCTTTTATAAACTAATCAGTTAGAAATAAGATACTCCCGATGCTTGAGGAGTTTGAGTGCATTGTGCTCGTTCTTCCTACATAGAAAAGTGTGTCCTGTTATAATATTGTCAAGAAAAACTATGACTTAATTATCCTCGTAGCATGGCTAGCTATTAATTGAATTTTTTGCGGGTCTATTGATAAAGAAACTAAAGGATGAAAGGGTATTTTCTTTGGAATAAAAAGAAACTAGAAACCAGTTTGAGGTCACGGTTTTATGGATACCAACAGCGAACTAGTTGATAAGTTGAGAATAGCATCTTTGTATCAGTTGAATGAAACTCTCAGCACTCAACGCACACAGACCTGTGCGTTCTTTTTACCCAAAACACACACAAAAAGCTATGAGCTTACAAAAGGAAATTATTATTTGAACTAAGAAAAGCAACGGAATCTTTCAGTATTCCCGTAAATTCATGTTAATGTTCGTGAACCTTAGTGGAACACTGGCAAAGAATGGGAACCGTGCTCGCCCTGTAAACTCCGAGTAGGTTAGTTAGTTATGAGTACGAGTTAGTAGTTTTGCATGACATACTCTTAATATAATGGTTTTTAGGAGTGTCGCTCAGGTCTGCATCATTCTTTATGAGAAAGTGTTATAAAGCAGGTGTTAAAGAAATTTACGAATACACCAACATGATTCGCACTTGGTGTGTTGTACTTTGTTTGAAAGTAAAGACATGTTGAGTATCAATTAATTCAAAGACCAAGAAAGAACTTAGAATGTTAAGCCTGGTGCTTAATATGAGTTATGAATATTAAACATCAACTCAAAGAGTGTGATAACATGACTAGCACGTAGGAAATATTCAACATATCAGTCAAGTCATCATCATATACGGAAGACCTCAAAGACTCACTTCAGCTTGGCATACAGATGAGGGCAAATGAGAATAAAGTATCGTTGAAATATTTGACTAAATTTCTAATTAGTAATGTCTCTTACACTCACAGCAATATTTCACTGTTTTTACAGCAAAATCATGTGTGGAAACCAAGAACATAAATCAAAGTTTGCGGTGTTAGCATTAAGCTGCTTACCATTACTAGTGAAAGCGTACTAACAGATCATACGGCAGTCAATTTTTGCTCACAGTCATTTTTGATTACTTTGAGCCGTACTCTTAACTTTGTGTTTCTTTCCGAGTGCGTACTTGACTTTCAACTTTAAGTGATTCGGTGATGTGTTTGTAGTAAGAGTGTGTAGTATAGGTTAACGTGTCACCGTCACGTACTTGAGGAAAGATTAGGCCTTGCGGTGAAGTTTAATGGAAGTAGATAGATAATATATAGATACTTGATGCTCAACCCGTAAATATATTATTGGCTGTGAGTGCTGGTGCACTTCTTTGAATTCATTAGGGTGAGGAACAGCCACGAAAAATTAAATAATTTATGCGACAAGTTTCCAAGAGTTTGTGTACCTTCTGTAGATGATTCTTTGGCATCACGTTCTTCACAGTTTGCCTAATTATGTGGGAACTCATATAATGACATGCCGAGCTGAATTTCTCTGTAATTTATGAACATCCGCTCACATAACAAGTCTTTAAATTGATTCCGTGTCATATTATCATAATCAAGTAACTCTCTTCTGATCAAGAGAAGCAATAATAACAGCGAGTTACTATCTTTATTATTATTGCTTCTTTGCCCAACAGTAGCTCACTAGGTCAGTGATCAAATTCAAATAACTCTAACGGTTAAACTTAAATCAACAGAATTCTAATCATCGTGTACTATTTAATTCATAATGTCTTGATTGCAAATGAATACATCCCCAATTCACACTCAATTGAAGAATTGAGCAGTTGACATTCCTACTTTTGTTTGCCAAGTCAAGCCTCTTCTTCATTGAATATTGTAATGTGTAAGTGGACATATAATTAGGAGATTTAATTGGCCATTAAAATCATCCTATGATATCTCTGAGTGGAATAAATCATTAATCACCAGCATCACAGCAATCATTGCTGAATTCTATTTAACCGGTTTCATTAGTCGACTTGGAATTCTGAGTCTGAAATTCCAACAAGCATCAAGCAGAAGATAGCAAAACAAAGGAATCCTCCAGTGTAAGTTAGTTTACTCATCTGCACGTGGAAAGACACGTTTGAAGTATTCAGAACAGGATAAAGAGATTTGAATAATCAAAACAATTAGAACAATAAAACAATGTAATCAGCTTGTTCTACATGCTCAAGTACTGCATTCATGCTTAGCCAACTTTCAGAGGTGTTAGTGTCTACTCATTTAATCTTGTACCAAATCAGTCTCTGCATATCTCCTCCTTTTTACCTTCCTGCTTATGTTTCTTGCGAGGCTTAAACTGTGACTTTAGACCTCTTAGCGAAGATGCGCTTCAAATTGGAATTTTTATTAGATTTGCTTGCTCAAAGGTTTATTTTCTTATAAGAAGACAGACTGAAGAAGACCAACATTATGAGAAAAAACCCCCTAGGAACACAAATATATGTGTGTTTGTGGGAGAAAAGCCAAATGTACGTTTTTTCTGTTTTTATTTCGCATCACTAAACCTCTGCACTCTGTGTATCATGTTTGCTAACAGAGCTCTTGTGCAAATCTTAAATGCTCATTCCGTGTTCCTCATCCATTTCTATCTAATCATGACTCTCCTCTAACCAACTTGGCTTATTTTTATCAAGAGCTATTTTTCTTTTTGCAAAGACCTTATCTCCAATCTGCAGCACCTTAAGACCTAAAACCCTTCACACTTACAAAAGTGATGATGATACATTTCAAACACATCGTATATTCTTCAGGGGTAAAAAACCTGGCTGCCTTAATCCTGTAAATTGTAATTTTCTGCCTACACTTTTTATTGACTCTCGAATAGAATAACAGAAAAATTATTATTAGTTTAGGGAGTACACATCCTTCAATAATGCATCCGTCTGTGTGAGAATGGACATACTCCACTTCCAATATAGGTTGAATCCACTCTTAATGCTCGGAAAGTAAAGTGGTGTCCTAAGACGCCTACACTAAGGTACAAGTATCGCTTGATGTTGTTCTTGTTCTGTTTTCCTTTAGTTAAAAAGGAACTCTTCAGTCGTTTCATCTTACTGCAGCAAAGAGATTATTCTCGGTTGAGACGAGTTTTGATGACATGTGTGTGTTCACCACACACGACTGGGATGAATCTAACATATTGCCAATTTGTTATTAGAAGAACTATACTAGCAGACATCTCCGTATGTTGTTTTTGGTTGCTACATGAAATATCTACTCATACATATCCCACGAACAGCACAAAGAAAATAAAGAAATGTAATCTATTTGACATATTTTTTCTAGCAGGAACCATAATCCACATTAAGGATACAACTCTGAAATCTCGCTGTAGTTGGAAGTTGGAACGAACAAATCTTCAACAAGGCTAAGGCGTGGTTCTCTTAATCTAATCATCATTAAGGGATGAGTTCTTCTTACACGTACTCCATATATGACTTGAAATTTGTCGACGGAATATATAAGACCTCGTATGAATCATAGGTTAGTTCGAGTAACTTGCTGTGCATCCTTACAGAATTTCAGTAGTTGACCTTATTAGCTATACACTACACTCTCATGAATAATGTGAATTTGATTTGTTGCTTTGCTGACTTGCTGTTGTGAAGTTTGTGACAATGACATGAATGAATCAAGATCAACAATAAGATCATTATGATAATTCGTTGGTCTTGGTGGAAGTGAAAAGTGGTAATTGCAGTCTTGTGGTGCACATATTGGACTTTACATTAAGGCTTACTTCCAAGATTAGTAATTAAGCTCGGATTAGATTTCCAAGGGTAAATTTCGTATCAAAATTACTCACGTGGACCTTATTTATTTTGCTGTGCAATCAAAATGTGTCCTTGCTTCACAGTGAGAACGAGATTATGTTAGTTTGTTGTTCTATCAATTATACATTCATTTCCAAATTAATCAAGATTAGAAGGCACGCGCACTATTAGAAGTTATCACAAAAGCACGCCATTAGATCATACAGCCGTATTTCAATTACAACCAACATCAGTTTCACCCATTTAAGTGAAAAAAACTGAACTGTGATCAATTTAAATTTCACATAATCCTAATTTAGTTTCATAAAACGGGCATTTTTAGAAAGAACGTTAAATTAAACCTACAACTTTCATTTTTAATTCTACTTTCAACCACTTCAAAGCAGTAAAACCCTTTTTAATTCAATTAACCTTTCTCATTTGATGCCAAAAAGTCAACCTACATATGCATCAACATTTATCATCATAGTATCGTTCACATAAATAAATTAGTAACAAACTGCTTCACTTTGCTCCTTACGTGGTCTAAATTTATTCCCTGAATACCTTATAAAGTTTTGTATTGTTTACTTGCATAGTTGGTTAGCATTAAACATAAACAATTACTCGCTGATTACGAATTAGCTGCAATCAAGCAAACTGAAGGTAGCCTGTGAATTCAAAGGTTTACAGAAGTAGAGCAAAATTAGTGAATCATATTTTCTCAAGGGGAAGGTTAGTTGTGTAAACATAATTTGCAATAATAAATTGTTAAAAATATTCGTATTACTAAACGTGGGTATAGTAATGAAGGAAAGTAAAATTTAGGACGGCGGTTTATGTGGATAATTAATGAATGCACCTTTGACACTTTCTTGTTTAATGAATCCGAAATTCTAAACTCATTAAACAAAATCTCGTTTCAACCTCGGCACATTAGCTGAATAATTGCTTGCATATGATTATCAATTGCATACGCCAATGTCATAAATCAAATCAATAAGTACAAATATGCATAACTGTCGCCCATTCATCTGCCTAATGATTTAGAAAATTGGAAACATCCTTTTAACAAAGGATGCCAGAGATTAATGACTCTTCCTTCAGCCTCAACGCTCGCACCTAATGGTTCTACTTGAGAAAATTATAATGAAAATAAATAAAATTCCCTGTCCCACTCCTTTGACTTTTAGAGAATGTGAAAACGCAGCTGCTCACTTGAATTTTTGCACCGGCTTTTCGTGTCAAGTTTCAACCGTGAACGGATGCCACACGGATAGTATTCCTTCACTATTCCACCAGCTAAAACAACCAATTTTAGCAGCACACCACCCGATCGGGTATTCCTCTCTCTCTAATGAAATACAGTAAAGTGAAAAGAACCTATTTCGATCACGTCAAAGAGAAACATACTGAATGCATACAAAATGTTTTCATACAGTTTTCTCTCTGACAAGTGAAAAATACTAGACGAATGCAAACACGAAAAGGTGTTTTTTACACTCAGGTTTGATTTACTGCCTCTTAAAAGCATGACATGACATGACAAAACATCACACACACATATGCACTCACTTCTCAGCAACTTCTCGATTCAATTAAACAGGGACACTGACAGTTGAGATATGATGAGAATGGACCACGAGACCGGCGAGTATGAAACGCTTCATTTTGTCAAGAGCCAAGCGTCTGCGTCACCCCAATGAATCGTGACAAGGGTGCTAAACTACTCCGGGGAGTTCTTTCAAAGCAACTTTGGCACAGAAATTGTCAGTGAAAGTAAATTAGATAAATGATTTTCAGTAAATCTTTTGAGTGAAAGGGTAAAAGGGTTTGCATGCAAAGCGTCCGCTGTCGGTGGACGTTAAAATGTTAAAAAACGCGGAAGACCCCTTTTAGCCAGAACCGTGTCATATCATCAGTGACGACTGCTCACTACTATAGAAATTCAGCTTACGTGTGCTGTTATTATTTCGAAGCTTTTCCTATCACAATAAGGAACACAATAGTTTCCGTGATTGAAGGGTTTCGTTAACATCTACCGTGTCCTAATGATTTTAAACGCAATAGATTACACGAGTTTTGAAAGGTTCTGTTGTCAGTTCAAAGGGCACTTACTGGCTTGGCTTTTGTCACACAATTTCGAGCACCAGGACAGAAATTTTCACGGAACAAAAAGGGAAAGGGAATTTCAAAGGGTTGTTTAAATGTTTGCATTTTGTACAACGGAAGAAACAATGGACATGATAGATGAACAAACTGTCTCATGTCAAGTTCTTTTAACGCCATTCAATCGAACTCTCTTGCGTGGCTCTCGGCAAGGACAATAAAAATGGAATAACTTTACATACTCCAAATCACAGATAAACTAACCCTACGTTTATAGCCGTAAATACTTGATGAATGCAAATAGAATTTTTATTCCCTTTGCGTGTCTCCATTGTAATGAAGTAAGGGATCAAATGAAGGCCGGGTGGCCTAGCCACACATCCGTGAATCCATACAATTGGGATCAGAGAGGCTCACGCACATCCACGAAGCAGGTAGCACTTGCCAACATAATATTTAGAGCAGTTCAGAAAGATCATCGTCATTCCTGCTACCGATAATCCTGTAATGAAAAACTCTGCTCCTGGCTTTTCAATAGAAAAGTTCCTTTAGATGAATTCAACGGTATCCGGCCTGTAACATCTAACAACTCCACAGGGTGAAATTGAAAAGGGCCCGTTGGATGATGGAGAAGAGTCTCCGAAATCAGAGTCACAATTCTGTTGTGCCTGTGGCCCAGGTTGGCTCCCCTCTTTGGTTTGCAGTTGTGAGTTTTGTGGATGAAGTGCCAGTCACCCTGAGCACTTCATGAATGGAACATCATTACATATTTCGAGTTGGGTATTCAAGTCCTGTCTCATAATTTAAGGCACCCACCCTTCCCTCAACCAACGTCTCTAGAATGAAATCACGAAATATTTGACTGCGATTCACAGGGCACAATAGATTTAGGGGATTTCAAGTGTTCTGGATAAGTAATCATTTATTGCAGTGTTTCCTTCTATTGTTCAACTTTGATGATTGCTACGAAAATTAATTCTAACGGGCAACCGTTCGCACGAAAGTGGAAGGAAAAGTCGTGTAAAATGGGAATAATCTATTGTTAAATGAGTCATACACTCCATTCCACCGATAAAGTTGATGAGGTGATGATGAAGCGTGCAAACGAACGTCTGGCTTCATCGAAATTTAATTGCAGAAGCGGTTGACTGTCTCCACTTAAGCGTATAGACACACACACGGGTGAAGTTGTGATTTCCCGTCTTACTGAAATTACTGCCGTTGAGCACGAAAGCTTAGCGTCATAAAATGAATGGGATCCGCATGAACAGAGGGCAAGGTAGCAAGCAGACTTTATGCGTGTTCCATGTCTGCAATAATTTCACAGACACAATCGGATTATCGGATGTATCCTGTCATAAAACGAACTTTGATAAAAGCAGACAACGTAATAATAATGCTTCCAACAAAAGAAGCAGATGAATGCCACGGCATTTGTCACAGTGTCACCTATCATACAAATGGTGGGGTCACATTGCACTTCGGTGTTTTGGGCACCCCGATTGATTGAGTTGAGGTTAAAAAGGCTCTTTTCAAATCCTTTTGTAGCATTCGGATAAGTCCAGCGAGCGCAAGCCTGCTTTTGCATGAATGGATGTTTTGCGAGTGTTTATTCACTAAAATGATAATAGGGGTTCAAAATACGGTAGATGAATTCTTTTAGTGAATTCCGAATGCTTTTATACCTTATTCTCACACATGCTCCACTTTAATTAATTTCTGAACATTTCATTTTGTCTACAGTTGGGAAACACGGTAGACGAATGACTTAACTTAATGATTAAAACATGAATTTTAACCCAGAAAAGTCCCATAAATTAATTTTATAGACGCGTTAGAAGGGATACACAGGAAACAAGCTGCGACGGCTGTAGCGAAAACTAGGACACAAATTGGTGTCTATGTTGATACACATCATCCTGAAGCTCCAGACGGAATTCAGTGGGGCAATTATTAACGCGTATAATTTAAAACCCAAACATCTTGTCAGGAATGAAACTTAGCATACCAGTACAAGTAAAGTGAATTAAGACTGCTATGTAAACAACCAATACCGGTTTAAAATAGTCGGATCTCTGAAGACTGCGAAGACAACAATTCTACATGACATCCGCAACGACGAATCTTCTACGTGAATACCGTGTGTAATTCATTGAATCCAAACCGACAAAATGAGTATTGAATATCTCACGGTTTCGCAAACTGAATCTTGCACAGAAACCTTTTGAAATCGGAGAGATTTTTTCTTCCTAAAGAAATCCTTCGGTTGACCAGTACGGTTTTTTAACTCGTCCAGGTTGCGCAAATTCAGGAAGGTATTGTTGATTGTGTAAGGGCTAATATCTCATCATTGCCGAAGACTACAATCCCCATTAGGGAGCCTCAAAGAAACTTGTGGATGGTTGCAGTGTTAATGAATGAGAAGGGATTGTCATCAGTTGAAGTATCGAATATCATTGAAGACAAGTTACAGTCGGTTCCCTGTTGTAACAACTTTCCCAAGATTCCGCTTCTACAACCAAACTGGTTTCTCCCTTTGTTTGTTTCGCCAGCGTGTATTTTTATTTCCCTTTAAAGCAATCCATTAACTGCCTTTCTGTTCCGCACCAAGATCCTTTATTTGAATCTTACGCAAGTATATTACCTACACTGTTCCAACGTACTCTCTCAGTGATGCACGAATAAAAAGACGGATTGAGCTATTGCGTAAAGGCTTATGAGAACTTGGTTGTTTGCTTTCTTTTTTGTTTTTTGTCACTTGTTATACAGACACAATTTATGCAACCATAAAACTAGAGAAATTGCAGAACTTGTTGCGCGTAGCTGGAGCCGAAGAAAATGAATGGAAGTAGCAATTAAAGTAGTGGATAATGTTACCTTACGAGTTAGTCTGAGGTTGGGTGCTCAACAACGGGAAACTTTACAACTTATTCATTCTCGTTCTTACGAAACCGAAAAATTTATTACTGTTTCTTTGTTACTATATTCTTTGTAGATTTTAATAAACCAGTTTTAAACTTTACGGAGGTATTAAGCAGCTTTGTTTCGAGTATTTCAGATTACTAGTGAATAGAATTATGGATAAAAATAACACATACATTTTTATTTGTGTTTATTAATCCACACATCCTTATTAAAGCTCTCGAAGTAACAGTTTATTGGTTTCAGAAGGAAAGGAAGGCACACAATTATTACTCATTGTTGCAGTTGCGATCCTTTGAATGCGTCATAAAAATTTACAAAAAAGTCTATGTGAGCAGGGAAGCGAGTTTATCACTCCATTGTTTCATAAATATGCCGATTTGTCGCAACGATAATTACTAAGGAGAAAGTTCTCACGGAATCAAAGATGAATTCAGGTATACTCTGTCTGCATTACTCAACTGTACCTATGTTTAAAATTG
This sequence comes from Isotomurus pseudopalustris, assembly GCA_034698685.1. Lineage (NCBI taxonomy): Eukaryota > Metazoa > Arthropoda > Collembola > Entomobryomorpha > Isotomidae > Isotomurus > Isotomurus pseudopalustris. The sequence continues at coordinate 11,996 of JAQGBV010002075.1, forward strand.
TACTCAATGGTTGAGCAGCTTAAATACTACTCGATCATCTACTGATTTCTCTGTGTAAATGTTCCTTCCCAAAATTTTTTACAAGGGAGCCCGTGTGAACCTGTACACTGTGACTCACGATGTAGCGATTCTTACTTTCCTACATGCACGAATCTCAGTCTAATCGATTTAGAATGTTTAGGTAGATCAAGAATAAAGGTAAACAATGTTCTGCAATCATTCACAGTTGGATTGAATCTAGAAGTCTACGGAACTTAAGGAAGTGGATGTTTATAACACAGAGAACACAACGTGGAGTTGTTCTTCAACGGTTCACTGGAACTTCTTCTCATAATCTTTACCCTTTGCACGTAGCAGTGGTAATAACCGTAATGGCGAAGAGACGTAGTAGTAGGGGAATAAGAATAGTTTAAAAGTTGTAGGCTACTTATCCCAGGCTCAGCTACTCGACGAAGGAAAAGAAAAGAGCAAATGAAGGGGATTTTGTTTCAATGATGGACAATAATGAGCCAAGGTAAGTATTATATTCATATGCAAATAAAGTCATTAGCTCAAGTACTTAGCGATGGAGATGCATTCATGAGTTGAATTAAACAAGATCTGTCGAGTTGTGGGAAGCCTTTTGATACGGGACTAAACAAACTGAAGGGAACACCTTTACAAAAGACTTTTTCCAAGAAGTCCTGCGTACACAATAAGACCGCTTCCTTTCACTTTGGGCCTCTCATTTTTAACAACTTACAACCTAGCGAACTTCGTTCATGCCTCTGACTTAAT
>JAQGBV010002076.1:0-12767 GCA_034698685.1 Isotomurus pseudopalustris
AACTGCACTATGACTCATTGCCAACCGTGCTTTGGGTGACCCACACTGCCGTTCCAAACATACGCATTTATTTTTAAAAAACCGTTTCCGTGACCCTTAAGAATTTGGTAGACTCTGACACGGCGACGGCAGTCGAGTCTCAGGCTTGAATTCGGAAAATAAAATTTAAGTAGTGTTCAATGCTGGGAGCTCCATTTGGTTTGGCATGAAGCCGTTCAGTTTGGGGTACAGTGAGAATCACAGTCCATTTAATCATTTCGGAATTAAAATGGATTCTGGTTTCTTCAACAAGTTACTGTAGGTACTGCAATTTTATAATAGTCTATTGACAACTAAAAAGAAATCTGAGAGAGTCTTGGTCATGAATCCTTCTTGAAACTGTTTTCATTTTAACTTGAGTCCAGCAGGCAAGGTTTAAAACGGGCTGCTAATGAAGGCAAATGAAGATGAGGATGCGCGACGCGTATATAGCTAAATTACATTTGTATAGTACATTTTATACGGAAATGCTAATGTAAGATGTGTGCAATACATTCATACTAGCTTTAAGGTTACTTATGGCAGGTACAACGGAAGTTGGAACTCAGGGAACACATATATCACTTTCGGAAAAAATCACAACTCCATTCTAATCCTAGTTTTATAACCTATTAATAACAGAGTAATAAGTTAAACTTGTAGATTTTTTCAAATTAATTTACCTCTTGTGCTTACAGTATTCAGGTGGAATGCTTCTGTGCATTGGACTGAAAGTTACTTTCTGTATTAAATCAATTTTTCAAAGTATTCAAGTTCATAAATTAACTTTCTCATAAAACTCATGATTTAAAAATTTTGTTAATCTCAACACAATCGCTTCACATAAAGGAAAGTATACTCGGCAAGTTCACTATGTTTATGGCCTTGTACAAATTGCGCTATGTTCAGTTCGTTTCTGACAGGCCGTAATCCTGCTCTCTCCAGCATGTCGAAAAATGCGTACAACTTCACAAATCCTTCTGATCCCCCATGAATCTCCAAAAGGAGATGTGTGAAAGGCAGTACATCGAAAAATTCCTCAATCACTTGTGCGAGCATCCCAAATTCCGCAGCTTCTACATCCATCTTCAGTAGATCAATCTTATTGTGACCATTTCTTCTCATGGCTTCACCAATAGTAGTGTACTTCTCGCTCACTTGACTTCCTCCGAACAGCTGGAAGAAGTGTAACCTCTTCTGATAAGCACTTGGAATTCCCACGACCTCGTTTACGGATCTGTCGTAAGCAAAAAGTTCACAGCGAGTTCTCTCCAGCATCTCCAGTTCAAACGACGTTTCTCCAGCAATTCCAAACGAGTAGATGACGCAGGAAGGTTTCTGTTCGAGAAGTTCCATTCCACAGACCCACTTCCCCCCATCACCCAACTTTCCAACGCGCTGTGTAGAGAAGGGACATGTGAACGTAGGGAGAAAGTAGTCGAAAGGATACGTGTGGGGCTTCCACGGGTCGATTTTCTCCGGATGTCCATTCACAACGGCTCTCCTCTTTTTCACGTACGATTGGTAGACTTCTTCGGACTTCTCCAAGGACTTTTTAACCCTTCCAGCGTCTTTACCGAAGCACGACAACTCTGATGAATTACCTGCCTCGATTATCAGTTTCTTTAGAGGTGTTGTATCAAACACTTTCTCCAGTTCTTGAGGTTTGTCAGGAGCAATTGACCAGTACACGTAGATTACGGTTATAAGAATAGGGAAGATCAGAAGGAAGTGGAAAGGTCGGTTGAATCGATTGGTTAAGGAATGTAACGGATTTGTAATTGTCATTATGGATTCATTCGTATTTTTTGATTCGACGAAGGAGGAACTATAATAGGAAGGCACGAAGTTCAGTGCTTGGTTAGTTTAATACTAAATTACTATTATAATATGAAAAGAAGATCAGTTCGTGTTTGGTGGAATCACCGCAGGCTCAGACTTGTAAACATTCACTTGAATTAGATTTGACTGTCAGTGTCAGTGTCAGTGTCAATCTTGGTTTCAATATCCTGGAAGAACTGAAATCGTGAACTTATCGTGTGTTATGTCCGTGTGCGAACACTGGTTTATTCTACTCAAATTGAGATAAAAGTTCCACGTAACTTAAAGTTGTGCTGTACAACATTATTGATTTTTTTGAACTCAAACTGTTTGTTTAGTAGGTTCAGTAACTTTTTAAGAGCTAAAAACTGGGTAATATTGATGGGTACGAAGGTGCTGGAAGCACTAGAAACTGTACAGTAGGAGGCTAAAGGTCTGAGTGCATGTGGGAACCGGTGAGAGCAAGAATTCTCCGTATTTCCGAAGAATGGAGAAAGTCAATTCGGGAGTTTCCAAAAGGACTTGCGCAACCTTCTCACTTAATTTAAAACTGCTGAACGCAAATACAGATATATACTCACATACATTTCAACTTCCTATCATTCCTTCGCACTACACAATGCATTTGTCATACAGTGCATACGATAAAGTTAGCAATTATCTTGTGGGTTGGCGTGATAAGCAATAAAAATAAAATATGCAACATGTTTTCTGCAATACTTCTTTTTTGCATTTATTTATATTATAGTATGTTTTATTAACTTGTTGCAGCAACATCTGCTCAAGTAGTTTACCCTTTAACTGCGGTTTGATGCATTAGATGACCTCTTAAGAAATTGCACATTTCTTCATTTCATAGTAAAGAGCATTGTGCTTATGTTTCTGCATGTGCATGCTTATGCAGACCACATAGGTAAAAACAAATACATCTCTGAGACAATTAGACCTCGTTTAATTGGACAATAAACGATGCAGCTTCATAGTCATCGTGATATCAAGCTAATTAGCATGAAACCAAGTTGCATTACACCGCCCGCCTTGACGTGAGCATGACATAATTTTCGGTGATCAGTATCTCTTAAAGGTAGAGTGATTATGCTGACAAAGTTAAAACGGTACCGAAGGAGCCACGACCACATTAACACACCACACGACTTGTACTAATATCACCGATGATAAAATCATTTCTAGGGTAAGAAGTAGGTGAGACACGAATTGTGCAAGTAAGTGATAAGAACTTTTGCATCGGAATAAAGTGTCGCTGGCCCTTCTTCTGTCTCCCTTCCGCGATTTCGTGTACATAGAAATAATTACTTCTTACGACTAAGACAATTACACTCAAGTGAATGTGTGTCACTCGTTTTGGAGAGAATTAGCTGCGAAACACAAGCCACCTATTCTATGGGACGAGATGATATCTCATAGTTTTGAATTTATTACTAATTCTACGTGGTTATGGTACTTACATTAGTTCCTACTTCGTTCATAAATAATTGTCTGTGTCGCTCATGATACTCATGGCACAAGTATTATAATGAGATGCACTAGTAGTAAAAGTAAGTAATGTCATTCTGTCATTTTTGTACCAAAAATTAAATTTTTTCCTTCCTGTGGAGTTTCATTGCTCAATTCAGCGAATGACATAATGACAATTAACTCAAACTCTACGTGAGCTTGGTGTTCAATTATTCAGAAATTCATGCGTGCTGGTAGGTTGCAATCTGCAATGGTTATTATTATGAGAACTCCGGTGACTAAATGAGCTAGCAAAAATAGTTCCGTAACAGCTCAAAACAGCACACTGAGAGAATTATCTTGAAGCAATGCGAAGGATTTTTAAATTATGACATGTGAAATTACGCTGAAGTACAAATATACGAGCAAATTAAGACACCGGGGTTATCAGTTATCACCAACAATTATTGTATCTGTCAGAAGAATGCAATTCATTGTTCTGTAGTTGGTATTGATGCAATCAAGACGAGTGTAAGTGTAAAGGAAAGGAAGCTGTCAATATCATAAGAGAAATGGAGATGTTACATATGTAAATCGATTTCCTTAATTTACGCATCAAAAGTCATGAGCCACTGATTTTGGGTCAGGAATGTAGTCAGCTTGAGTGTTCATTGAAGATTGTAGCACATCTCTTGTAATCTCAATATTTCAGTGGTATTTTGAAATTTAGGAATGTTAAGACAATGACACTTGTTGATTTGCTAGGAATTTTGCTGTTGTCACTTACAAACTCTGTCATGCGGATGCATACAATTTAGTTGCTGGTGCTGCTTGAACATACATCGAAGTTATTCTGGTAGTGGACGGTGATAATAGGAGAATTGATGGTTTCTCGTCGTGCCACCTTTCCCACGGCTGTCTTGGTCTGATTTGGATGGATGAAGTGTTCTTTTGTAATGTCGAATAAGAGAGAAGTACGCATAGCGAGGCACGAGTTGTTCCTTCAGGTGTCTTAACACCAAGACACACTTGTTGCATTTATTTTGTGATAAATTAGAACACAAGCAAAGCACTTCTCGTACTCACAAACATTAAGGAAAAGTCGCATTAACAAGCTTGAAGCACAAGAACACCAACAGACATGATTAATTTTTATTTGGACAGTTGGCAATGAGAGCGTTTCTTTTCAAATGACCAGAATGAATGCACTCAGTAATTTATATGGATTTTGAGGACAAAGCAGTATAATGTCATTTTATCTTTCGAAGTCATTGTCTGATGGTTGAGTTGCCTCTCTAAGCTCAAAAAATGAATATCAATCACAATTACGTCTTCCTGACAAGCAATTGATGTGATTTTGAAGTATTTGTACATAAATTAGGAAAACTCAAAGAAACAAATATCTTGTCAATGTTTTTAATTCTTTTTATTTGGTCATTTCAGAGTATCCACATTCCAGTGACTATTCGTGTAACGGATGTTAACGACAATGCAGTAAGTTTACAAAATTTTATATGAATTTCACTTAAAAAATCTTCTTCCTGATTGCATCAGAAGAAGTTTATTGTTTCTTTATTGCTGTAAATGTGTATGCTGTGCGGTTAAGTACAAATTGGTATATTTTTTCAGCCACGAATCATCGGAGGACCGTTTCGCATCAACGTGTCAGAGCAGACGCTACCCGGCTCAGCGATTCTCAGCAATATAAAGGCTACAGACATGGACCAACAAGGGCCTTATTCGACTCTCACGTTTTCTGCATTAGACTCCATGGGAAAACCTTCAGTAAGTTGAATAAGAACTTTTACACTTGGACATGCACCAACTTCCGTGTAATATCTTATTAGTTTACTGCAAGCGAGAGTAAATCGAATCTTGAAAGAAATCACACCAAAGCATGAGTATTAGTGGCAAGTAGCAATGGTTGTTGTTGCAAAAAAGAAATTGGCTTTTATTCTACGTCTTCCACATCCGATCTCAGGTACATTGGACTATTGGACAAGATCTCTGTGAGGAAATTAAAGTACCATTCGAATGGACTTGACAGGATTTTTAAAAAGCTAATCATGAAAACTCCCACGTATAAAATAGCCGTGGTTTCTTTCAGTTTCTTCCAAGTCTCAACTCACGTCTCAAAAAGTTATTCTGTATATAACGCTTCTTTCGTACTCGCAACTCGCAAAAGCAGCTTCTGTCGACTACTCTCAGTTTATGATGAGAATTTATGAGTTTATGAGTTCCCTAATTTCATTCGTGTATAGGAAGAGATCGTGAGTGCAGTGATTGTGTAAGAGTTCTCTTCTCAAACAACAAAAGAATATAGTGAGTCTCTGGACACAGAAAACAATGACATATGAAAGCACAAAGAATTTTTAAGCTTGTTTCGCTTCAAATCACTTTCATTAGAGACTCATCATTCCTTCCCATCACTTACTTTGATGGGAGTAACTCAATGGTGCATATAATACTTGAGGACAGTGAAACAACACGATGAAATCGAATTAAAGATGCTAATTTGTTTTGCATAATGTTTGAAGGAGGGACAGAGCGTGTTGTTTTTAAGCTTGCATCTCTTATATTGCGTTTGTCCACTCGATGATGGAAAACTGCTATGCTGCTAATAGTGTGTGCTATCCGTTTTTTGTGAAACTTTTTTTGGCTATTTAATGCGAATCTTCAGTCTATTGTTGGTAGACACTTAAACGGTTCAAGATTTCATAACTTCACGAATATTATCATGAAGATGGTAGGAATAATGATCGTTAACAACAAACAGAATTTGATTGTGTGTACTTGGCTGTGATTCCAATTGCGATTCTCTTTTACTTTTACGTTATAGATTCTTAGAATACTTACTCACACGGTGAAAAGTAAGTTTACTTCGAGAATTCTTTTCAGAACTGTTTAGAACGAGCCGTGTGTAGTCAATTTTCAAAAGCTGTAAATGGGAATTCTGTCTTACATCTTATTGTAACAAGTTTGGAAATGGACGGAACTAACAAGTTAGCTGTGCTGTACTTTTTTTCTTCGGGTATCGGTTGAGAAATAGATCATTACTTTACTAGTGTATTTTTTTATTTACTTGAATTTAACGCAGTAGAGCTTGTTGTTACTTGTTGAACAGTTGGATATTAAAGTTCATTGGAACCATTTACAGAATCCGTAAAGAAAAATAAGCGGTTACAACTTGTTTACTGCAAAATTTCGGACAGGAAATTGAATTTTGAATGATAACAATTTAATACCGTAAAGCTAGAATTCACAACAATGGAACATAAAGTACCAATACACAAGAAAATACATGCAATGCTATCAGCGTAACTTCGTTTGATTTACGGGGTGTATTTAGGATAAATCTTAATCCTAATGCATTTCCTGAATATACTTGGAATGGAAGTAAGAAGGGAAGTAAGCAATGCAATTTATTGCAGTTTTAATCAATTTCACTGTATTTTGTACCAACAGTCATTGGTGGCATTCGCTGGAGGTGGTCAGGAAGGTCGACTCCTCCTCACGAGACCTTTGGACTACGAGACCCTTCCCAGATTTAATGTAACGCTCCGTGTGAGCGACCAAGGGATTAATTCGCTGCACAGTGAGACCTTCGTGGATGTCAGAGTTATGGATGCAGACGACCAAAACCCAAGGTGCTAAAATTACATACCTCTTGACACTCTTGAGTCTTTGTACCTTTGACTTTATGATGCTATTTGTACCACTTAAATTGACTCTCTCAGCTTCTTAACTGAACCATCGTTTGATTCTTCTCATCTTAGATTTCAGCACGTCTCTTACTCAGCTATTTTGCCGAGAAATCCTCGAGGCGGAACTCCTCTAGAAATTGAACCAGAACCGATCTATGCATTTGATCAAGACACAGGAATCAAATCTCCTATCCTCTACTCCATTGAAAAAGGTATGTTGTGTTGTGTCAACCACAACTGAACAGAATCCTCTCAGAACGTCAAAACTAAACCAAATAATTCTTTGCTTGCTTATTCAATGAAACCATTTCGATCTCACACACCGGCTTTTTCGTCATCACTACTGATACTGCAACCAGTCCTACTCTTTAAACTTCAATACAGTTAGGAGGATAAAAAACTGTGATGCTGCTGTTCATTAGGTTAGGTTGCCTCTACAAGAAGGCGGAAGACCCTATGCGAAATGTGAAATGACAGTTCTCTCGTGTCTTGGATTTTTTTCCCTTTCTCTCTAAATCCTAATCTCCTCTTAATCTCATTGTTAATGATCACATGGTTGTTAAAATTCACGTGAAAAAGACAAAGACGACCCACACTCGCTTACATTCTGTCATGTTTGTCGGATTGTTTTACACGCTGCAGGTGTGACGGTTTTTCTTCAAGTGGAAGTAACTTGTGCGATGTACTCTCTCCTTTTGTTTTCAACCTACAAAGTTAAAATCCCAATCAATGAGACTTGTAAAAGGATGTAATCAAGGCTACGATCCGCACCACACATTGAAGGCAGATTTAACAAATGATACTGCAAATACATGCGAACACCGCCGTGCTTAGGTTGAAGACACTTTAACTTCATCTGTCTCACTGGCATGTTGTACCCAGTAGAACCAATCCTTCCAAGGAATTTACGGTCTCATAACTTAACACTATATACGAGCAGAACCAAACGTGCATATCCGCCTGCGTAGACTGTGACAGAAAAGCTTCAAGTTACTTCATATTAGACACAACAACCCATTTTCCCATAAGCCATTTGAAATTAACTTCACTTGCTTCTCAGTTAAAAGAAGACACAACTAAATATTTTAGCCTAGAAGCAACGCGATAGAATTAAGAAGAATCCTGAAGCTCCTGAATGCAAATCACTACACAAAAGGCGGCATAAAAGTCAAGGATGAATGATTTTTCTTCTATTCAATATTCCAAAAACCCTAAGAACATCTTACGTACTTTAGTTTGTATAAGAACACACATATGGAAAGTAAAGGTTCTTCTGGTTCTGCAGCATAATAGAATAAGGGTAGTAAAAGTTTATGAATGAACTGATGTACTTCTTTACCGGTATACACCACAAAGTATCATTCAAAATCAGCACATTATAATAATAAACTTTTTTTCATAAAATTAGCTTAATCAACCGAAGAACATAGGAAGAACAGATACTGCAAAAAACAACATGTGTGTGAGAAAACAGATACTTTGTGTACAAAGAAAAGGCTTGGGTAAAGTTGTAAAGTCGAGACAAAAAATCGACAGTTTCATTTAGTGAGATTAAGAGAAGAAATATTATGATTTCTTGTAGATTGAGATTGACCCATATTTAAATGCAGACTAGGACAGGAGAAGAATTGATGCTGCAATGATTGATCTGAATTTAATGAAGATATTTTTGTAGCATGTTTATTTCTTACTTTGATATTGTTTAGAAATTCCTATTTCCAATTACTCCAATCAGAGCAAGAATAAACTAAGCACTGTGGTCTTTCCATTCTTGTTAGTTTGTTAATGAATTGATCAATCAGCCAAAAACTGTACAAAATGACATTCTCGTTTGGAGACAAGATTAGCTCAACTGCTTTTCCTAAGCTTAGTTTCTAGATATATTAAAGCAATGATAATTGACATGATAATGGTAATGAATTACTTTTACTGGATGACTAAAACTATTTTATGTTACACATACACAGGTCGGTCTGCAGAGTCTCAATTTTTCCACATGGATCCATCCACAGGTCGCATCACGATCACTCGTGACATTCCTGAAGATCAATTAATTCAGTCAACCACTCTTGTCCTGAAAGTATGAATTGTTATTCAATTGTTAATATTAATTTTAATGTTTCTCATTATTACCCATAAAATTGCTGTGCCTGTTACTCCACAATTATCCCAATAATGACCCACTTGCATTGTTAGCTTCATGCAGCTTCATTCGCTTTAATTAATAGTGTTCCATTTTTAACCACTGACTACACAGGCGGAACAACGAGACAACCCAGATCGTCATGCGATTTCCACACTCATCGTTGGAAAGCAAGGAAATGTGAATTCTCCGTTGCATTTCGTCCAGCCCAAATTCGAAGTTGCCGTGTTGGAAAACTCTCCAACAGGAACGAATATTCTAACCGCCCTCACTTCCCGTCCTGCAGACAAGCGTCTCAGGTTTGGAATCGAAGGAGACGTTCAACAAAAGTTCCAAGTTGGTCCGATGGGAGAGGTCGTTCTCAAGCAGCCTTTGGATTACGAAGTGGCTCAGAGACACTCCTTCAGGATGTGGGTCACCGATGGATATCAAGTAAACCCAAAATGATAAAATTCTCTTCAAGAAATGAAATGCTAAAACACATTTATTTTATTTTATTCAGAACTCATCTGCTGACATTACTGTTAAAGTTATCAATGTGAATGACTGGTAAGCTACACGTTCCTTCAATTTACTCCGTGAATAATTAGCATTGGAATAATTCTGGCTTATCTATTTTTATTCTCAGGGCCCCACGATTCCGTCAAGGACTTTATGAATTCAACGTATCAACTTCGAAACTAGCGAAAGGAGCTTCAATCGGTCAAATCGAAGTAGCGGATGGAGACGTCGGAGACAAACTCTCTTTGGAAGTCCAAAACTCAGACTCAATCCTTGTCGACGACAACGGAAAGCTTTACCTGAGAAACAAGACTGTAGTGAAGAGAGAGATGATGTTCATCGTAGTAGCAAAAGACACCGGAGACCCACCTCGAGCAGCTTTCGTCCCAGTCATCGTTCGACTTGTCGACATGCCTCGTTCCGAAGACGTCTTTCTCAGTGCAGATTTCGACTTGAAATTAATTCTGATTGCAGCATTCGCCCTAACTGCCTTTGCATTGGCAGTGGGCATCGTCGTCTACTTTGGATATTGCAGGTAACTCTTGAGATCCTCTCTCCCAGAGAAAAGCCCCGTGTAGTTGTCTTGTCATTCTAGTCTCCTCAAGCACTCGAATATTTCTAGGTCTTACATTTACCACGTATTTTTAGGAAAAGACGCAAGATAGAAACGGAAAACTTCCACAAACGAGTCCTCGAAAGGAACATCAGCAATCCTTTGGCAATCCACAAATTGGGCACAGGAACTTTGCGGAGATCAAACAAAATACGGCAGGTCGGGGCTCTAGGATCGCCCATACTGAATGGGTCTACATTTTCCACCAACGGAGGAGGAATGCTGGACTCCCGAGGAGGACTTACTCCAGTGGATCCCATAAACACAAGTCCTCTCCCCCATTCTCGCCCTAAGAATGTGACGTGGTCACCGAAAGTAGTTCAAAAAAGCACTCCGAATCCCCCGATGCGAAGTGAGAACACCAGAGTGACCTCTGCAGCAGTCAAAACCAATGGTCATGCCAATGGCGGAGTCGGTGGGAATGGACATATCATTGCCAATGGACATCATAATGGTCGTGTGGGCCTCGAATTGGATCCTGACACGAGCGTCACTCCTCTCGAGACTTATCGTAACCATCAAGCAAACGGGAAGCACAATATGAACCCAAACGCCATTCCCAATGGGACTGACACGCTTCACTCCAACACTTCTTTAACGCTGTATTTTTAAACACCCTCGGAAATGAATGTCTGTGACCAAAATGAATGAATGAGTGAAGTGATAAGTTAAGTCATTGAATTGTCGAGTGATTGAAAGGGGGATAGAATAAATGAGTGAGGCAGCTGCATTTTGAATTCAAAGAGCAGGTTGAATTATACAACGATGAATGTCGACTGAATTTCTCAAAAAGTATTATAAAGTGTATCTTTCCAATGCAATCTGTAAGATGTTGTAGTTTTAATTAATTAGTGGAAACGGAGGTCGTTTGTCGTGTGGGAATCCTTATGTGTCCTGTCACTGCCTGACAGCCGAAGAAGACAGAGACACAGAAGAAAGAAATTGTACACCATGAAATATAGTGTAGCATTAAAAGTAACTCGTGAGTTTTAATTGTATCATGTACAGGTGTAATACATTAAAGTCTCAAGTACTTAATAAAGTCTTGGGTAAGTCTAAAGATGAAATGAATTTGACTTAATGACTTTTTAGTCTCTTTACTCGCCATGATGTTTCCAGCATTGTTATAACTGAATTTTATCACCCCTGTTGTCGTGTTATGTGGAGTTTGCATTCTACTTGAAAAGGTCATTATCATTCTAGTTTATCCTGGTATTTGCAGAAAATAAAAGCACCTACACGGAAGTTATGAATAGATCCTCTGAATGTATACGCAAATTAGCTTGTGTATGGTCGATAGTGTTATGCAAAATGCAATTCGTAATTAGTTGGCGAAACCAAACCGCTGACTGGAGGGCGGTTGGCGGACAATCCCTAAGGGAAACCAATCCCGGATTGCTCTTTCTCCCACCACGCGGAATCGAAAGAACTTTCTCTTTCTTACTTTCTCCATTACGAGGTCACTACCTCCTCCCCATTAACCCCTGTAGAAAAGTTGAGAAAGTTCCCCTTTTTCCCGTTAATTGGCAGCACCAAATTCCAGCTTGGTAAGGCGTTTGTCCACCTACCCCGTCTCCGACGGGGCTAGCATTGGTTTAACCTACTAATTCGTAATGGGATAATTTTTGAGAATCGTAGGAGCGTGGGACAGAAGGATGAATTTGAATTAGAAACTTGACCGGCAGTAGTCCTTAATTCAAATGGGTGTTTGGGATGTTTAATAATTGCCCCTTATTTCATTACAAGCTTAAGAGTTTCCGAAGTTTATAATAAACTTATTTTTCATATCTCTATCACTGCCAGGCTTTCAAATCAGGGTTTCGCGAAGGGTCGTAAATCCTTCGAAATCGTACCTTCGACTTTACGACTTCCTAAATCCTAACTGAAAACTATTCTTCTAGCTACTCTAGCTCGCACAAAACGAAAGTTGTAAGCTAACTATAATGGAGATTAACCGAATAATAAATACAGATAGAGGGCGCCGCTATCGCTCTCAGGCAACACAAGTACCCCTTATTGTGAAGACATCTTCCGCCGCGTAGTGCTGCCCTTCGATCAGTTTTGACGCAAACTCGTCCAGCGCCTTGATAATCTCCTCCTGCGCCCCGAGGATCTTTTCGAAATCCTCGTGCTTCTTTATCAACGCCTCCACGCTGTCCATGATGTCACCGCTGTCAAGGTTCTCACAAAAGGCCTGAAACAATCAGCAACACTTCGCGCTGTATCATCGACATTGACAAATTTATTATATATTCTACACAAACGCACAAAATTCATATTGGACTCAAATTCATACAAAGGAAGTCGATCAGTTCAACGCAAACTCGTTTCCTTGTGATCGTTATTAGTATTTGATTATCTACAGCGTATTTAAGGAAAAATTAAGTATCTTGAGACAGCGCTTCTAGTGGATACATATATTTTTGCATCCAAAATTTCTTGCGATCGTGGAAACTGCTTATCAATTTCTTAAAAGCAGAAAACTGTCGAAATATTGAATACTGAACCAAGT
>JAQGBV010002077.1:0-12758 GCA_034698685.1 Isotomurus pseudopalustris
AACTATAAATTATTTATTGTGACTTATACCACAAGTGACCACAGTTCCAGTCTATCATTATTACAATACCATGTTTCGAATTCACTGCTATCTTTTTAGCACCAACAAAGAAACATTCAGCCGTGCGGAAAGTTCATTTCACATTGAAGAGCAACATTTTATGCTCTTAAAATTTCATACTTCTCCATGTGCACAACTTGCATTAAGATCTGCATCGATCAAACCTGTCTTTTGAATGACCCTGAACTTCTTTTCCCATCAAATTGATAGAGATAACGTACAATAAAACTATTTTATAGAAGAGCCACTACATTAATCTTTTAACTTCTAAGAGAAATAGAAATAAAACTTCTTAATTGTCAGTCTTGCATTCTTTCTGCGGTTATTTGGTATATTATATCTCCAGCCAATTAGTAAAAATACAGCTCTGTCGGTACTGCTTCATGGGCAATAAAACAAAAGACAAAAATCTAAAACCGGGTTCTAGAGAAGTGAACATTTCAGGAGCCCCCAAACCCCACGCGAGTAAACAAAAACAAATCCAGCTATTTCCTTGCATATTCACACAGATTAAATATAACAATTTATGAATAGGCTATAATTTTTAACAAAGTATTCCGTGCAACTGCTACGAAGTAGTTCGAAGCACCGTAGTACATTCTACACACCATTATTGTCGGACCGGATGTTTTTTCCACCAACGTGATTCCACTCGTCTCATTCAAACCTTTATTAAATGAACCTACCTTACAACAAAGTCTGTGAAAAATGCTACATCCTTCCTCCAACAAGTACCTCTAAGACTTCGAATGATGTTTACAATTAAAAATCCCAGAATACCAAAAAACACAGCGAGCCGAATTACCTTTCACACATTTTCCACAATAATATCATCACATACAACCTAAACCAATAAACAACAAAGTCTCCTGCACACATGCCAGACAGTATATTAATTACAATCAACAAAATAATGTTCGCTTTAATTGAAACTAATTCCCGAGGTCGAGACTTGTATCAAAAACTGAGCATTAAATCCTCACAAACAACAACCGGAAAATCCCAACCAATTAGTAATATTTTATTTGCCACGGCTCCCTCTCATAATGATAAACCTACGAAGTGCATATCAGACAAAAATCCAAGTTCAAAAAACAAATAATCCCTTGTTGACTAAGAAAGAACCCTGTGCTCTTCACTCATCACTATTGACTGTGTGGTTGGACTATCGAACATGTTTACTCAGACTCTCTATACTTTTCCATATCATATTTCATAACTTTATCACTCGTAGTTGCCCCTATAGTATTATCATTTTCATAAATAAGTTAATAAAATTATTTTATTGCATTCACGCTTGCACACTTCTTCTTATGTCTTATGAGAATATTTGATGTAAGAACTTAGCCACATTATATTCTGTTTACCCTCGCGGAATTTTTTCCTGACTTTTATATCCCTTCGAACTCTTCAAACTTAAATCTAAACCAACAATGCTGAGTTATTAATTTATCAAACAAATTTTTAAACCACCTTATTACTACAAACTACTGAAACTACACAAAAAGTAATCTCATCTCATGAAACAAGAACCAGTCATTGGAGAGTCTTTTTTATCTCGTTAAGCATGCATTTCAAATACCCGTAATAAAAATTTATCTAGCGAAAAACCAAATCACGAAATAATATATAAGGAGCAAGGAGAGGCAGCGACTCAGGAGTAACAAACCTTGTAAGATGGTATTAGTGATTGAGATAGGTCGGCATTCTCGATTCTCTCCGCATTCAAAATTAATTGTTGTTTTTAACGACGAAATTTTATCATGATTACTTTTATAGCATTGTTTTGTGTAAACAGTCTTTGTAATAAAATTTCAAGTAATTCAAAACTACTATTCAGATTTACCAGCATATTTACTTTATGATTTATACACTGTCGGTGACTAAAACAACGATACATTTTTCCATTTTTCAACCCACCACCTTCTTTGGTGCAAAAAAAACCTAAAGTGGTTTTCGCATAGACGAAGTTTTATAACTTAAAAGGCCTACTTCTTTTAGGGCCCTTATTTATGCTTAATCACTTCTGATCTCTATCTATACACAAAGCCAACAGTTTACCCCCTACGAATACAGATGGACTTTTAGTGTACAATCAACCAACAACTAAAATATTCTTCTAGAAGCAAATGTACCAAGACCAAAAGTAATAAAACAATTAAATTAATTTCGACCCCCTTAAATATTCCACACATGAATAAATGTCATTTCAATACATTTTCTAGTAAACCGAGTGCGTTTAAACCAAACCAATTTGAACACAGCAAGGCCAACAATAATGCACTAGTTCTAAAAGGTCAAAAAATTATCCAACAATTAAACTTTGCTACTCATAAAAACAAAAGGCAAAAGGCATTTACGCGTGTGTTTTACTTTTGCTTGATAAAATGATCTCATTTAATTCCTCGCACCCTTAGGTACATAACCTATTGAGTGGCACGTAATTCATCGAGACTACAAAATTTTCAAACTCTCTGCCAACAAATAATTACCCCTTTTCCCAACAAGTTTAATTTCTATAGACGATTTCTATTTACACGAAAAACAAAGTTCATTTGAACTTCATCAAGACGGGGTAACAGTCAACAGTTACGTTGATGTATTCAGTTACACCCCTTCTAGACAAGTAGACTTGAAATAATAATTGCTACGATCCGTAACAAAACAATCTCTTCACGAACGCATATTAACTAAAAGTCTAGCCTTTTCCTCATCTCTCTCTCTTTATTATTCTTTATACATTCTTTATTATACTTAGTAAACACACAATCAGCAGAAAGTACTCTACATAATTCAAGTACAAAAACACTCAGCTACAACTTCAAGACTTCAAGTAAACCTCTTCGTCTCCGTTACAGTTCACTTACTCGTCTCAAGGAGATATATCCTATGTACTTATATGCATTGTGCTTGCATCCTTATCATCGTGAATTCATAACCTTACCTTTAGATGCCTTATCTTATACGAGAAGAATTAGCGCTATCCTTGCACTCCACAAAAACACATACATCGCTTCATTCTACACACCTACAGAGATTCGCATATATGACTTATTACCAAATTAATTCATTTCTCCCTGCTACATTCATTTGGCTCTCAGCCATAATGACGAATTAGAGACTATAACATTACATGCACACAATGAGGTACACGCATATTCACAATCAACTCTACGACTGGTTCATCACATAAATGTGCATTAGGAGCAGCCGTTAACTACGCGAAAACAAAACCCGTACCAATTGTTATATATTCACAATGTTCTACAACTACAAACTACAAACTAATGGCATGATTTGCATTGTTGGCGACAGAACTAGGTGCTCGTAATGATTCCTGCGGAGCCAGTAATGCTTAAAAGAACTAGTCTTCAAGTCTTCAGTCTTCATACATTATCTCACAAAGTCTACAAACAACCAAACTACAGCTTCACAAATCTACCAAGACCAACTACCAACATCATTGTAACGACTTTCGGGAAAAATAATACAACCCACAATCAAGTGCTATCTACGAAGAATACATACAAACAAGGTATATGGATACTCAACGGATCAAGACACAAGACTTGAAGACAATTATTCCAAATTCTAACCTCGGCAATGAAATAGAATAAATTGGAATAGTAAAGAACACAATCTGTGGAGGGAGGAGACACATCCAAAATCCAAACCCCGCAGCTAAAAGAATAGGTCAGACTTTAACAAGACCCACAAAGACTAGCAAATTATAAACTGTGTCGCTTGCTTGAATAAATCCTAAATGTCAAATCTATCGATCCAAATTTACATTTACATTTGATATCTGATATCTGCGAGAGTGTTTTAAGAGTATAACTGTTTCTTCGTTCACCCAGGTGTAGTCCAACACACAAAATAAACATATACACACACATACACAGTATACACACTAAATAAAATCTAAGCTCACCTCACCTTACATAAATATTTGACTAATATATAAATATATCTATAGTATATCTATCTATAGTGAGAACAGCTACAGGAACACACACACTAAGCGACACACTGAACATATTATACTACGTATCTGTAAAAAGAAGCCATTGACAATATAAAGCTTTACTACGAAAAGTAAATCCTCTTAAAGTCTTTAAAAACCTCACAAGATGCAACATTGATGTGTACCTTCCTTATGTGCAATGACAAACATGAAAAGAAAGCTCGTGACAGTCACCTCAACTTAATGAGATTTAAATAACCACACTGTCTCTGGTTTCTGAGTCTCTCGTCTCTTCAAGTCAAGTAGACTCAATTTTCTACGCATATTCAAACATTCACCATTTTTATTACTCCTGCACTTATCTTTAGCTCATGTGTGTTGAGGTACTTTTTTTACTTCAAACGACATAATAAGTCTCTTCTCAATTTTCCAATGGTATAAAGAGCACCACCTAAGCTCACGTAGAAGTGTCATCCGCCTTTTATTCATTTAAAAACTACTGGAGATCTCTACTCTCTCTCTCTTCACGTCTAACATTTCTACGCAGACTTCTGTCTGCCTTTCTATCCCTATTTTATGTCTCAAGGGCTTTACAACTTATAAAGTAAATGTAAAGTCTGTTCTGCTCATTGACCTACATATTTATACCCGCAGTTAATATTTAATGACTCACAAAATGCAATAATATTCATGTTTATTCCTCAGACACAATAAAAATACTCAGCTGAAATTTCAATTCGCACTCGACTCGCATAGTCACACGTAAAACAATCGACTATAAAACCGTTCCAAATTCCAATTCTAATTTTTCCAATCACAATTGCAAGTCTATGTACGAAACACAACCCAGACTAACAACAAGAACAACAACAACAACGCCTAAATTCAAATATGTTTAATGCAAAACAGCAATAAACAATAAACCAAAAGCATAAATTATTAATGGCCTATCTCCAAAGATTAAGTAGTATCCTCCTCATGCAAATTGATTTGAAATAAATACATTCATTTGCTTGCCAATCAGTGAATCCGTCTTTCTCTATAGTCTACACTAGGACAGTCAAATCGTCTAGAGCTCTTATCTTTATAAACACGCCAAGTATGCAAGTAATTAAGCGTCGTATCAAATGATCCATTTCCCATTAATTATAGAGATATGACAATTGACAATACTAACCATGCATCCGTCTCAAGTTTTGTAGAAGCGTAGAAACAGAAGTAATTAATTAATTTCCAACTACCCATGTGCGTCTTTTGTCAACTACCATCAACCCGTCCAAATAATTACAGACTAAAAGCGATTTCACATTTCTCTGTCTACAGTCGCCAGTCTACTTCATCCTTCATCATCATCACAATTATTAAGGAATCACTACACTACTAATTATTCATTATTCAGCCTTTCTTTCACACACCAATAACCTTATTGTCTTTCAAAGACACTGCTAACTGTGTGCAGACTGCAGACAACTATTAAAAACCAGACTGCAGCCACACAAATTAATAAAAATGCAAAATGCATTCACATCTACACAATCCTGTGTACCCTGTTCACTCAAAAACTTGAAAGTACTTCATCTCATATTGTTCATACATTATGCAGAATGCAGTCTGTGTACTCTGTACGAAAAAAATCAATTTCAACCCTCATAGATCACACACACCTCCTCACTTCTAACTTCACAGTTGTGTGCATTCACCAATGATTGCAATTTGCAAATTATATTTTCGTCTGCTAGTCAAATAGAAAGGAGTGTCGACTAGTCGATTTGATTTTTTTGTCTTCGAGAGCTTTAAACACGAAACTTTCAGTTTTTGCCAGACCTCTTACATTAAACAATTGAACTCTTCCAAAGCCCACTGAGATGCATCTCAACTAAAAACAAAAATGCTTATCAATATACACCATTAACATGTTCCTTATTGCCTTTATACATCCTTTGTAAGGGATTTCTCATTGCGCAATCGACAATATAACAACATTCACACAGATACATTAGTCTATAGCGTGACACTCACACTTAACAGGAACAGTTAATAAAAATCTTCTACCCAAGGAATCATCCACTCATACATACACACACCAGTTTAATTGTCTTATCGAATATAGGCATCTAAATGTGTCTTAATAAGAAGCTGACCTTCGTCCACCCGCTCTCATGAGAACTTTTCATTATTATTACTTATTGATGCAATCGCAGAACAAACTTCTCACCACCAACAACCCATTCGAAACTGCAACGAGAGTGAGACGATCATTAATTAGTTCTGATTTAATTAACCTATCTCAACAGTCTCAACTGCACATATAACCCGTCAACCTTCACTGTATACTGTATGTGACTCAAAAACACTAAACACTAAAAAAAATCTTAATTGTTCCTCACCTGATTAATCTGCTGCAGCGAGAACGGTCTCAAAACGGTTGTCAAAATCTGCGGAAAGCACAGCCGCTTTTCACCTCCAACAACAAAGCAAGAAAT
Source organism: Isotomurus pseudopalustris (assembly GCA_034698685.1). Classification (NCBI taxonomy): domain Eukaryota; kingdom Metazoa; phylum Arthropoda; class Collembola; order Entomobryomorpha; family Isotomidae; genus Isotomurus; species Isotomurus pseudopalustris. Next base: position 6,508 of record JAQGBV010002077.1, read on the forward strand.
GGCAACTCCAGCCAACTGAGTTTCCTTCTTTTCGGTTGAACATCTGTCAGGAGTTGAGAAAACCGGTGGGGGTTGGAATCCCACCGCTGGTGGAAGAATATGACGCAGGGAACCGTTCTGAAGATTCAGATGATGATGAAGAGCTCCAAGGACGTTCCTTGTACCTCGATTAATTTGTGCTTCTTGTTGTTGTTGCTGCTGAATCTGCTGTTGTTGCTGCTGCTGCTGCTTTTGGCGCTCCTGATGAATCCGATTCTCAAGTTCCAAGTGATTCATCTGCATTTTGTAGTTATGTCTGTGCATCAACTTCTTCGGGATGGGAACTGCAGGCATCAGCCACGAAGGAAATCCCGAAGAATTATTAGCTGAAGTTGCTGGAGGAGTTGTGGGTGACATTTGGTGATGAGAGATTTGAACTCGACCTTGATCAACACTTGACTCTGGAGATCTTTCCCTTGTCTGTCTCCTTGGAGGAGACATCTCGTAATCATTGTACTGCGACACAGGGCTTGCACTCGTGCTTCCAGAACTTATAGTGCTGCTTTCACTACTGCTGAAGCTTCTGTTAAGTCCTCCTCCCATCCCCCCTCTGCCATTTGGCGGAGTATTCGGGGGTGGTGGAGAATTTGGAGACATCGGAGGACCTCTCTGCATCTGATGATACCTTCCATGGTGAAACACCTCTTCTTTCTGAACAACCTCTTGCTTAATCTCCCTACAAATCACTCCTTCATCCCGGTCGTTCGTCGACATCGACATCCGTCGAATTTTACTCATTGCTGAGCTAGAGCCAGGACTGATTTTCTCCAAAATAAGTCCATTCGGATCTGAGTAGTTGCTCTTCATAATTTGTAACGTGTTACTTCCTCCAAGTCCACCTCTGCCGGCTGAAGAGCCAGAACTGTTCATCATTCCTCCCGAAGATCCTCCACCACTTCCGGATGAACCTTCCAATCGAGACATCACTGAGCTTGGACCACTCAGCGTATTTGCAGCTGCCAGCTCGTAACTCTTCAACACCTTCTTCAAATGGGGACTCGGCTTCCCTTCCATCTTTGCGTAGTCAGATTCAAACAGATTTAGTTTCATTAGCACGGTCCTTTTCTTTCTTTACTCTCCACCGCCGACAATCCTTTGATTTGTTATCAAATAGTCAGAGAAAGATGCTTTCACTTCGTCCTTTCTCTTCGAACTTTACTTACGACTTTCTCTAATCCTTCCGCTGTTGACTTTGGAAGAATTTCAGCTCAATAGCACCCACTGCTTCAAGATGATTGATCTTTAATTATTGACTATAAGCGACGACCCGTTTTTATTGAAATTCGTTAGTAATCTTCACTAGGAGTTAATTTGTACTAGTGTTGCAAAAATGGATGACGCTTCGATTGCTTCTGAGGTGATTAATGAGTTGGTTCGAGATTCTTCTACTTTGTATTCTTGTTAACTCTTCTTGTCTTCTTCACGAAACCTTTGTTACGTTTTACATTTAGTGATTTAGTGCAACAAGCAGTGTGGTTTCATTTGAACGATTTGAACTTATATGATTGTATGGCAGTTTAAATACGTTTCACTTTCCCCAACTTTAACTCCTTTCTCCGTGTTAGTATTTAATCCACTTCGCACTTTTTGCAAAACTTCTGCAACAATTCACTGATCACTCACAGAAATAACTCTGTGATTTAATTCCTTTTACAACAGATTACTCGACTTTTCGAATCATTTCTCGATGAGAACAAATAGATGAGTGATTCAACTTGAAGAGATCTCTTCCAAAATCCAAAAATCCTCTCAAAGATCGAGAATCCACCGGTTTCAAAATCGCAATCACCTTAAAAGATGTTAACTAAGGTTAAATTCCATATATATGACTCAATTTTTACATACTTAACACTCCTTTCCTTCACTCACTCACAGTCACAGTCACACACACAAGAACACATTTACAATTTCCTCGTGAACTCTAAACTCTGTCCTACACTTAAATAATAACTCTCTCAGCTAAAATTGAGTTCAATGCTGCAATTGACTTATGAGAGACACATGAAGAATGAAGAAGACTCATCGAAGAACTATCGTTCGTGAGCAACAAAGATCTCTCAGAAATCCGTCGCCTTGAAGCAAACAACAAAAATATTACGACGAGACGAGACGACTCTTTCATGTTATCGTGTGTTAGACTTCTAAAACCAAAACTGATCCTACCAAACGAACCACCACTTCATCTAACCTCTCTTCACATTTCACATCCTTGTATTACAACAAGAGTAAGAAATCAAATATCAAAATGAACTTGGTTGTTCTTCTTATGAATCCACCACACTATAAACTAACTGCGTTGTAACCTAAAAGATGCACCGACTGCAGACTACTGACTGCCGACATTCCTACAACATCAATTCAATGCAGTTGAGAGTAACTCACACGTACTTTTAAGTACACTTCTGTTGTCTGTCTATTAACATGAACAAATGTTATACACATTCTATTACAAAGTCATTGCAAAGACGAATATCTTTATGCAGCAGCAGCAGAGCCAGCTTGAGCTTAGCAATCTTTATATTATACGAATAATACGAATAATAGTAGTGCAATGCAAACTTACAAAGTTACTCTTGCTTGAGTAAGTACAAGTAGTAGAAGTAAATGCACAAAGTAAAGGAAAGGAGTCTCTCTCGTCTAGACTCGAGGGTAGACAGCAGACGAAAAAGACATCAGATATTACAATCTACCACTCTAGTCACTCTACCCCATCTCATTTGGTGCTTCAGGAAACTTTACTTCTACATTCTTATAACTGGCTACCCACTATATAATGTTCACCAGAATCTACTCGATACTTCAGCCTTCTTATATTTATCGCACTATTATACTTCACACTTCTCTACTACCTCACGCGTTCATTAATACGCACTCAACTTTAAATGCACTTAGCATTAAATGCATCGAGGATAAAATTAAATGTGCACTCAACTGTCCACACTGTTGACTGTATACACACTGTCTACACTACAGACTACAGCCTGCTGTACACATACCATAGACTAAGAAGTGTAGTCTATGTATACCCACACGTGCAATTACATTAAAATTAAAGGTCTCTTCATTGTCTTTTTAATAAAATGGGGGATATTACATTCCCCATTAGTTCTAAACACGTGCTATGTTATTTGCTTTCCCCTGCAATTCATATTTTAATTTCACTCGTCCACTAATACCATTCATTCACAAACAAATACAATTCAAATTCATAATTACCTTAGCTTGCAATGTCCTTTATCAATTATCCTTTCAGATCATTCCAGTATGTAATCATACATATCCGTGTCATGTACGTGTCTCTTCACTCAAGCCACAAAAACTAGCTTCAAACTTTAACACACACTTCAATTTCAGTTCTTCGCTTATGAAATCGATTCACTAAAGTCACATTTTCCTTTCTCATCTTTTTATTCAATATAAACTATAAACCTTCTCCAATTTATTCCGAGAAGGTTATCATTAAGTTAACCCTTTCGTTTTACTTTCACTCGGAGGTTGTGTACAATTACACACACTGGTCAAATTATTCCAGGTAGAAACCCACAAAAGTCCTTTTTTAGGCTTAACAATCGATTTTTCGTACAGTTACCTGCACAAAATAACTTCCACGAGTGTTTAAATCAATCCAGTGAACTTTCACTATGAGCACACCGGACTCTGGTTAACTTTCACTTGCATTAACTTCAACCTTCCTCTCCCCAGATAAGTCCCACGTTCACGGGGTATCAAAAGGGAACATTAAAACGGTTTTCTTGCAAAAACCACTCTTTCCAAACAATCCTATTGAAATTTTCAAAAGGAAAGACCAACTTTTCAGCAAGCAGAGCTCAATTTTCCCTCAACTCTCGGGTGTCTTTCGAGTACGAAATTGATGGTCTCAGGTCTAGTCTGTCCGACTGGTCTGGCGAGTAGTCTGCTGGAGGCAAAGCCGGATTTTACTTTGGTTGGAATTTTTTACAAGCCCAATGTCTTCTTGGGTAAGTTCATGAGGAGTGTGGGCAATGCCACAGTACTATCCACTATAGGGGGTTTCACTGTTTCTGGTGCACTTGCGTCTTCAATCTCCTCGTTTCTCGCCTCTTTTGGCCCGTCCAACTAACTCCTCACATTTGTTCAGGCACCATTCCATACCTCTTGGTAAAAAAGTCGACGGAATGGAGCGAGCTACGAGCTACCAACTTCCCTCTTAACTATACCACCAGCCTAGGCTATATTATGCTCAATGCATTCGTACAAAATCCACCACCGATTCTTCTCTATCTCTCAGATATAGTCTTCTCTATATATACTGACTCCTCGAATGTCGAATGTTCAAATGTTCAATGCTCAAATGGTCTAGCCGTAGCCAGCCTTGCAATAACTTGCCTTGTCCAAGCCACCACCAAAGCAGCTCGTTCCTTCAGTTCGCAGTCCACACACACACAGTCAAAACTTAACTCTCAAAAACATCCCAGTCTCTTAATGTTAAAGAGTTACATTTACATTCACCACACTGCTTAAATATAATCAAACTGAGTAAGCCTTTAGACTCCCATCGCACTACCTACATCATCAACTCTCAGACTTTGTTTTTTGTCCTACTCTTCTTCACAAAGATTGAAAGTTGTCTACCACAGATAGGTATGAGTGGCCTGCATTCTAAGAAAAAGTGCGAATTCTATCATTTCGAGCTTTGGCAATCCTATATTACATTACCCCTTCCTTTTATATACACACACATATATACACACATACACACACATACACACACAACATTCTGTGTGTCTTTTCTGTCTATACACATTCTCATCATATGTACACTTTGAAATACACAATACAACTATCTTCACAATAAAAAATACACTTTGGTTACACTGCAAAAGCCCATTAAACAAATGCACGGCTAGGCCATAACACATTACACATTCTGCACTGCAGTGTTCAGAAAGATCGAGCAAAACATCGTCATTGTAGTTCGACTTTTACCTTGCAGCAGCAGCAGCAACAACAACAACCCCAACAGGCAGCAACAACTGAAGATCATCCAATCTCTTGATCATCGTTCCTCCACAATCTACAAAAATTACTTGACTTTATTCAAATGCCAATGATGACTACACACTTAAACTTCAAGCATACCTATGTGTATGTATAGACAGTCCATAAAAATCTCACAAATCCAGTTCTTCTCGCACTTGTTTCTCAAACTATTTACGCTTACACTCCTCCATCCATATCATTTCGTATTATATGCAAAAACACACATACACTCATACTTTATCCTTACATCTGTACACCAGGTCGCAAACAGAACCATCTACAACCTACAAGCCTACACAACCTACTACATTGTGCTAAATCAACCACAAACTTGTAATTATTCAGGTGACACGTTCGGGGTGCAGCAGCAGTACAAAGCACATGCCTAAGTGCTTTCAATAAGAGTTTATGTCTCCTGTCCATCCTGTCACGTTAATTACATTCTTTGCCCTCGGAGAAAGTAATGATGAGCCCCATTAAAATTCATATGCAAATAAAAAACACTCGCTAAGTAAGTAAGCATTGTGTGTAGCCCGGCTTTCTTCGTTCCAATAAGTAATCATATACAACATCTGCTGCTCCTCTTGTCTACTATCTTCTTAATAGAACGCCTCACTTCAGCTTGTGTGCTTGTGTGCTTCTAAGAAAGAATTCATCTGAATGATATAAGAGGAAAAGTACGGACGATGGTGGAAGGAAGGCGGTCTCAAGTCTCGGCAGTCAATATTAAATATACAATATACAACTTCATTTTGAAACAGGTGCACTGACCATATCGTTGGTCAGGGTCACCTTCAATTTAATACAAAGTTACGTAAGAACTCCCCAAAGTCTGCACAATATCCAACATTGCATTGTCATTCATTGGAACTAACGAATTAATTGCACTCAGACGCCGGATAATTTCGAGCCGTATTATTTTGTGCTCTTAATATAATCAACCACGTATTTTTATACAAACTCCCCGTGTCAGTTCATGCCTCATCCTTTAACCTTTTAACTGTCAGACGTGGGCATTTATTTCCAGATGAAAGTGATGACAAATGAGTGGATTTCAAAACGCCACAGGAGGTGACTGAGCCTCTGAGCTTGTGTTTATTACAGAACTCCCCTGTCTCTCTACGTACAGGTCTAATATCGTCTACAGAAATCCTTTTGGTTTTGAAGGTCTGCCGGATTATTCGAATCCATAT
>JAQGBV010002078.1:0-12756 GCA_034698685.1 Isotomurus pseudopalustris
CACAATAATTAATTATTGCTGAACTAAATGGATTTAGAAGAGGGAGGGTTCCGAATTGTGGGTTGTAATCTTGAAGGGGATTCGATGATTTTTAAGTACTTTTGGTTAATGAGCGAGGTCATTAGTATTCGAAGTCGAGAATGGGCTTAAAGCTGCAAGGGTTTGAGGAAGAAAAGTGCAGATTGCAGAGTTTTTGGAAAAAATCACAGGGAGTTTGGCATTTCATTGAATTAGAAACAAACGATGAATTTACAGCTACGTAAGATTATTAGGAGTAGTTAAAATACCGAAAACACAATGGGTAAGAGTAAAAGAACGAACGTTAACATACACTGAAGTACTGGAGAAGAGGTGAAAAGCACTTTGAGGAGATAAGTTAACAACTTAGTGAAACCACGTGAGGGGAACGGGAGACGAAGAACTGAGATTTAGTTGACAGTTGTTAGCACCTTTGTTTGGTGGATTGGAGCAATTAATTAATTTAGCTAATTTGTGGATCAATTTATAAACGGAAGTCGGGGTCATCGCTGTTGTCGCTATCGGAGTCGTCGCTGATAGCGTGTCTCTTCTTTTTCTTGTGTTTGGACTTCTTGTGTTTGTGGTGGTGGTGATGTTCCTTCACTTTGTGACTCTTTCTGTGAGCATTGCCATCGTTTCCGGGAAATTTCAGAGGAACGATTGTCAGTTTTGGAATCCTCACTGGTTCCACAACTTGTTGCTGAAGGAGATGAGAATTTAGGTTAGCAAAATATTAAGGAGCAAGAGTAATAATGAATAATATTATGTGCATACTTTGGGCATGACTACGTGGTACTGCTGCTGCTGCTGGTGGGCTGACTGGTCTGTTGAGTTCTCGTGGTAGTAGTTGGGTCCTCCGGGAGGATGACGATTCTGACCGCTGTGGTTATCGACAGGAGCCATGTGAGGAGGAGGATGGATGCCAGAAGCGTGTTGATGATGTCCAGCAGCGTTGTTCGGAGGGCCCTTAGGGTTCGCTTTGTTTCCTGCGTAAGTGAACAAGTTCTGGTCGATCTTCAGCTTCACAGGTTTGGTTTCCCCGTCTTCGTCTCCTTCTTCAGGGTCGATCCGCAGCATAAGTTGCTTGAACTGAAGAATCAATGCATTATTAGTTTATTAGGCTCCATCAGGTGAACATTTGAGAGGTTGAGGAAACTCACGTGAATGTATTGCTCGACAAGTGCTTGTCTTCCTTCAGGAGTTGCACCCGAAGGTGGACAGTTGAGATTAGCCAATGTGCACTTGGGATCGAAAACATGTGCATTTCTACGGTTCACCGGTCTTTCGAAAGTCTTGGATGCGTCGGAAGGAGAGTAGCCCGTTATACGCCTGAAATACCAAAGAATAAATTAATAATTTTGAAATTATGAGGACAGCGAGGGAGTCTTACGTTTCAGTGATTCCGTAGGTGTCTTTGAGATGTTGTTTCAGCATCAGAAGAAGAAGACATCCTTGAGAGCCTATGATGCAGTCTATGAGTGTCTTCGTATCTTCTGGAATCCTTTGAACAAGCGACTCGAGATCGTCGTCGTCATCATCGTCATCAACGGAATTGTTGACCGGCGGAGGAAGAGGAGGAGGTGGCGGGAGGAGAAGGGCATCACTCATGTCTCCATTCTCTAACGGAGGAATCATATTGAGACTGCCATCGTGCAGCAGCTGAGCGTTGTTGTCTAGGACGTTCATCTGCTGAGGAGGAGGTTGGCTGTTGTGGTTGTTGACTGGAATCAGCGACTGGAAAGGAAAAAGACAATAATGCATCGAATGTATTTAGATTTAAGTTTCTCTGCGTTCGCCTAATAATGATTACCTCTTTGAAGGATTGGAGGAGATTGGATCCTGTGACAGAGATAACAATATCGATGTGGTGAATGATGAACAAGGGCTCGTCAATGACTTGGTATGGAAAGTAAGCCAAATTGTCGCAATAGTACAGCAAATCGGCCAGGCGAGTTTTCTGTGAAACATAAAGTGATTTTACAGTTAGATTAATTAATTAATTGAGAATAATTGAGTGTAATGCAATTGGAGACGTACATTTTGATCATCGAATTGCTTGAGAAGGGAGAGAACGATGGCTCGTCTTTGCGGTTTTGTGGAACGGAGGAGAGAGTAGAGAAATCCATTGAGGGCACTCGGAGACTCTTTGGGTCTAACGCGATATCCCCGGACAACCGGAATATCTTCCTCGGGAATGACGGACAGACTGCTCCCATGTTCCTGTGCATTCGAGTTGACGAAACCTGCGAGGTGAGTGACAGGGCCGTTGTAGCCAGCGAGAATTCTCTGAAGCTGAAGACTAAGTTTGATTCCGTTGAGAACTTGACTCTGGAGGAACTGCGGGTGTTTCTTCTCCATTTCCTGGAGTTGCTTGTCAGCCGTCGTTGCGACCCCGGGTTCCTCGTCGGTGCTCATACAAATTAAGTATGGCACAATCTGGATGGGATGCACTAAGCCTTGCTGAAGGACAAGTTGGATGACCCGAACCGCTGCAAGTCGAACGCTGAGATCTCGATGCAGAAAAGCCTCGAGGATTTGCTTGAGGTAGATTTGTACTATAGTAGAGGCCATGCCGGAAGTAACGTCCCCCATTTCCTTGATGTCTTCCAGTTTCTTATTCTTCTGCCACTCTTGATCTTGTTTGATCATCCGCAGTTCTTCTTCTGTCAAGTACAGTTGGATGTTGTACAAGGCCTGAGTCTTAAGTTTGATTTCTGCTGATGAAGTCAGCAAACTTTGGTAGATCCGCTTCAGGTCGTCTCCCAACATGAAGTCGTAGTGACGGATGCACATGTTTCCCACTGCCTGCAGACTGAAGAAGTTGAGGTCCACACATGGAAACTCCACGAGGAACATCAGTTGCGAGAATATTATGTTGACAGTGTTGGACTAAAAGTATTAAAAATAAATTGATAAATAACTCTCAGACTAATAGCTAAACTTCATTATAAGGAGTGAACGTACCGGGAGATCTCCGTAGACGTCTTGATGCGTAAAGTCGAAATATCGGAGGAAGAGTCCTATTGTGTAAATTGCTCTGCGAAGTCGAGGCCTTCCTTCGGCAAGTCGAGGGTCTTTAGGATTTTCTCGGATGATTGTAGCTTGACTGAAAAGCACAGCTGGAGAAAAAAATTGAACGAATGAAATTATACACCAAAAATCCCAAAGACTGTTAGTTCGTTAGATGAGGACATACTTTGGAACCTGCGAAAGACATCCCTTACAAGGGCGTAGTTTCGTGTTATTTTGTTTACGACAGCACCGAGACATGCAAGACAAGACTCGATAACGGCTTTGTCGTTCTTAAAAATTAGCTTTACGCAGTCCTCCTCCAGTTGAGCCAAGAAGGAGTCTGCAGGATTGACTAGTAAAGGAACAACCAATTCCAGAATTGCTGCAATATTGGCTATTGCTTGCACCTCAGCAATGCTCTGCAATAAATAAATCATTTGAAATGAACTCATTAGCTGAAGGTAAGAAAAAAGGCTGAAGGCGGAGTTGATCCTCACCTGGCATCGCATACTCAGATAACCTTCTAAGGTGATAGCATGGTTGACTAAAAGTTGTGGCCGAATTTTGGCGAACAGGTACAGCGTAGCTACACAAGCGACGAATCTTTGCGAGGATGAACTCTGCTGTTGCAGTTGTTGCCCATTTCCTACTGCAGCAGCGGGTGCTCCCAGATCAACGCTTTCTTCAAGACGTAAAACATGTTCAACTAAGCAATTGACGATTTGACGTGAGGCCGTGACGACTGCTTTGGGCGGCTCTGGGTTGACAACTTTCTCCCGCACATCTTCCTTGTCGTCTTTCGGTTTGAATAAAGACAAGAGTAATTGTTCGAAAAAGTCCAAGCCGATCTTTTCACAGGACGCTACGACTTCAGTGATGTTAGAAACTTTTCTGAGAAGAGATTTGGTGTCGAGTGGTTCTTCTCTGACGGCTGTAAACCACATGTTCTGGAATACTTCCATCACAAGTTTCCTGATGCCGTCCTCGTCATTCACTCGACGAATCATCTTGACGCAAATTTCCGGGATCTTCGTGAACGTAGGATGTTCTACGCAGACATCACGGAGAATTTTTATAACTCGTTTTCTAACGCTGACGCCAGTGTCCTAGGTAAAAAGTAAATCTTAATGAAGTAGAGTTAGAAGCGAATAGCTAGAATGGTAGAATGATTTCTTACGAGGATCCTAAGTGAGAGAATGTCGTAGTATCTTTCGATGAGATCAGGACAGGAGAGGACGTATTTCCCCACTAAATCTACGGCAGCTTCACGCACAGCAGTCGACTGGTCGAGGAAAGAGTGGCGTACCCAAAGTTGCATATCTTGGCGTGCGAGGACACTTGGGTCAGCCTCCACGACCATCGTTAGGCACCTCAGGGCTTTTGTTCGAATGGCAACAGTTTGCTCCGTCGAAACGCTTAGAATCTGCAATTCCAATGAAATAGCTTTTGTAAGTATAAACCATAACCATGAGATGACTTGACTTAAGACACGAAGTGCTTACCCGCTTGAGAAAGAAATCAAAACTGACGGAGAAGGGACGCTTAGAGGCCAAGTATCTCGTGAGTAATTCTGCGCTTTGGTAATCTACGAATGTTTGAACAACTTCAGTCTTTCGGGAAGTGAGGAGAGGGTCTGCAAAAGGCCGGATTTTAGTGAGAAGAAAGTTTCTCCGCCTTTCAACCAACTGGAGAAGGTTTGAATTGTTAGAACTGTCTCCATCTGCACCACCGGCACGCCCCTCATCCTTCTCTTCATCGTCACTGAGGTCCGATACTTCTGACTCCTCATCTGAACTCGAACCTACACAAAATAAACACAATTGATGAACTTGTGACGACACAAACTTTGACTACAGGCTAAATTCTTTCGCTACATACTTTTCTTTTTCCTCTTCTTCTTCCTTTTATCCGTCTTGGCGTTTGACGGAGATGGATCTTGAAGGATACTCCTACTTATATCTGTCTGAGCACTTTTCCACCACGAGGAGATGTAGAAGTGTCTTGCTTGCATAAGTGCTGGATCAGACTGGCCATGGACTGCTAAATAGTCTAATAGAAGCCTTTGAAGGAACTCCGTTTTGTCCTCTTCGCAGTTTAAATCTAAAGGTTCCTTCTTTACATCTCCAAAGCGCTCTTCTTCCGCACTGATGTCCGCTATAATTCTGTCGATAGTTTCCATCTTCTTCTGAGCTGAGACAGCATCCTTCCTCAGACGAGCAGCAGCGACTCCTAAATACTCCAGAGAAGCGACACGCATCGACACTTCGAGACCTTTGTTCCCTAAATTCTTCACTAAGAGATTTCCCAGAAGAGTGAGAAGCAACTCTGCTGCTGGCCACTCTGGCTTGTTTACAGTTGACAGTAGGTCTTGTACAAAGTTCTCAAATAACGTGCGGTAGTCACAGTCCTCTGATTTGATGTTGCATTTGCTGAGGAACACGGCGAGAAACGTTCCTGCTGTTTTGAGCGCGGTATCGAAGCGACCCGAGATGAGAATATCACGCTCAGTCTAAACAAGAAAAACAAGTAATGAGTAGAGTAATTATAAAGTAAGCAACAAGGTCCGATTAGTAATTAATGTGAATCAATCTTACATTAGATTCCTTCTTGGTAGAATTTTCTTCCGCTCCTTCCTCGACAGCAGCTTTAAGTTTGGGGTTGGTACCTGCAAGTCTGTTTGGCAAATGAGTAACACATTGGATGAGTTGGAGCACCAAGGCAGTCAGCATTTGAATGCATTCGTCTGAGCCAGCAGACAACTTGAAAGTTCTTAAACTTCGTTTGCTACTCGGAAGCCGAGCTATAGAGGCTAGGATATCATCAAGTAAAAGTCTTCTGTGCTTTTCATAATGAGTGAAGATTCCTGTGACCAACTTCAGCGCTGACAGTTGAAGTTCCGATACATTTTCCACGAAGAAAGGAGAAACTCCGAGTGTGGAGAGATGAAGAACCGTCGTATCCGTAAGAACTTGAACATTGAGAAGTTCCGCAAGGAGACCAACAACTTCGTGGATCTTAGTGTACAGAGAAATCATCGCTTTTTCTCTCACTTCCCGTGCATGAGCTCGTTTCTTTTTGTTACTGGACCCGAGACCATCTGCAGAACAATCAAAATAAATTTCATTAACTCAGGACGACTCGAATAATTGGTAAGATGGCAATTGTGTATAAGAACTACTGAGAACCAGGCTAACCTTTTCCACCGCGTTTGCCAATTCTATAGACAGGGTCGAAGGTGGGGTAGATGGTGTTCTGAAGTTGGAATTTTGTGAAAATGACTATACGGTCGATGAGATCCTCGAGGTAAGTTCTCTTGGGCATATTCGGACTGGTAAGAATGTGGAGAGCTGTGAGAGCCGACATAACTCCGCGAGAAATACTTTCCATGGTCAGTTCCATCCAGAGTCGACTTTCGTCGTCATTGTCTTCTGGATCTGCTAGCGGAGTGACTTTGCATCCATCTCTCAAGTTGATTTCGAGGAGAGAAAGAAGCCTCACAATCTTATCGGTAGGCATAGCTTCCATAGCACCAAGAGCTTTCAGTTTCGCCGCTTCCGAACACAACTCACTCAGACGACTCTTGGAAATGTTCAATTCACCAGGGACATTTCCATCTTCATCTTCAATTTCTCCTTTGGTTTCAGCGTAGTCGATGCTCTCCAGAACGATATCCATCGTCTTGAGGAACCGATGGTAAGTCGAGTTGTTGAGGGTATTATGCGAATTTCCACCCATCTTGATGTTGAAGCCTTCCAACTTTTCCAACACGGGAATGAGACACCTTTCGACTCTCTTTAGTTTCTTCTTTGGCAAGTCTTCTTCCACCGCCTGAGGAAGAACTTCTCCACCAGTGGAACTCTTCCGTTTCTTCGCTTCCAAATGGTCACCTCCCATCCCGAAGTCCGAGTCACTTCGTTCCCGTTCTACAAATAAAACACACAAAACGTTAGACCACACAAGCAGACAAAGAAGAAAGAACGCACTCGAGATTTGACTCATTGTTAGCTGAGAGACGCAGAAGCCAAGAAGGCAGACGCAACCCACAAGTGTTTCGACCACTGATCTACAATCTACATGCGTCGACTCAGTCGACCGAGTGAGTCACTTACATGAATAGTTTCATACCCAGAAAACACACTGCGGAGATTCCCTAACAAGAGTTGTACTTATCTAACGGCTTATCTTTGGATAAGCAGGGAAAAAAGGGAGAAAGAAAGAGAAGAGGAGGAGAAGAAGAAAGCGAGAAGAAGGAAGTGAAAACGAAGGAGAGAGGAGAAAGCGTCGAGTGAAAAGTGGCGGGGAAAGTTGAACTTTCTCCGAGGAGCCTTTGTTGCCTCGACTTGCCCCGAAGACTTTTTTGCACAGAGCGAATTAGCGAATGTTCGTTGTGGGAGCCTAGAGGATTGCAACTTCACTCACGACGACTCACGACCATTGTTGTCTGACAGACTTGCATCTTATCTGAAAGGGTTTCATGTTTCATCCTTTCATGTCGGCTGAGTCTGTGCATGGAACCGTGTGAGCAACGACTAGTCATCTTTTAACATGTGCTAAAACAGGAGTAGTTAAGTGTGATAGAGAAGGCTGATAAACTGATAAAACTGAAAGGACTGAGACACGATGTTTGAGGTCTTCTTCAGGTGAGGAGGAAGAATAAGTTCGGTGGAGGAGGAGGGACAAACAAGGAAGTCCCATCAAGACACTGTAGGACTCTTAATTGGTCGGTTGTTTGTTAATTACAACGTGGAGTTACGAGAGCGTGGCTCTAACCTCAACACTTAAAACTTTAGTCATTTCAGTTTTAGTCATAATTTAGTCGTGAATGGGTTAAGGTGGGTCTTTATCGCGGCCTTAATTCGAGAGGAATTAGAAGTTAGTGAGGAGGAGGCTTAGAAATGCTCCAGAATTTGTTGTTTCGAAACTCGATTGGGGAGGAAGAGGAGGACGCCCCTGTGGGAAGCGGAGAATCTTCAGAGGATGTTCAGGTTGGGCTTAGGGATGAGAAGCGAGAGTCTCTGTGTTAATTTGGAGTAATAGAAGTGATTTTTGATGTTGCAGGGGGAGTGGTCTGGGAGTATGGAGAGTAAACGAGACGTGGGGGAAGTGGAAATTGTTGATTATCAGAAAAAGGATAAGTTGAGAGGAGCTCAGAGACGAAAGCCTTCGGTTGTCCACAGAGTACGCGTTGATTTTGAGTTAAATATTAAATATGTTCGGAGCATCTTTTGTACATTCATTGTTGTGTTGTTGGCAGTATGTTAGAGAGGTAAGGGGAGGTCCGAGAAAGCCAAATGGACTCGTTTTGCTGAACGGCTTTGGAGGAGGTGAAGTAAGTGGGAGTGGTGCGATGACGTTGACAGCTGAAGACGTGTTTAAGGCCTCGGAGGTATGTTTACGGAAGTAGTTATGTTGTGAGTTAATGGAATTTCTTTATAAGTGTTTAACGATTAATTAGTATATACTTCACATTAAGCTGGAATTGCCGGGCGGTGGAATGAATGGAAATTTAGGGTGGCGAGTTGGAGGCCTACCGAAAAATGGACACGTAGAAGGAGATGGAGGATTTTTGTTAAATTATACGAGTGCCCATTTGATGTCGAATGGAGGATTTTTGGGTCATCAGGTGATCAATTTGATGATTTGGATGATGAATTTGAGATTTGCAGGTTATTAAGGGTTGCATTTTGAAAAGGTAATTCCGATGGGTGTATCTCCTCGGGAATTGTATGGTGGAGAGCAAACAGAGGCTTTCGACCTGTCGTGCAAGAACGCGAGGCCAGAAAGTAGCTCAGCCTCTTTCAGTGAAGACAGCTTTGTGGCTCCCGAAGTTTTATTGGAGGAAGGAAGTGGGGGTGTTACTTTGTGGGAAGATCCTCGTCAGCGAGAGGCGTTGGGAGATTTTGTGTAAGTTCCAAGGAGAGGCAAGATGAGGGTGAGAGGTTTGTTAAAAGAGGAGAATATGTTGGATTTCAGGTATGCTGCAGCCGTTGCAAGTCACGGAGACTGGAATAAGGCAAGAGAAGAAGACGAAGGAATGGATACCGGTTGTTACGACAGGTTAAGTGGTTCAGTGTGATGAAGTCTTTCCATGTTCGTCCAGTATTAGGAATTAATGTTGTGATCTGATGTTTGAATGTTTGACAGGAGTTGTGAAGGGGAACAAGTAGGCAATTCGATTTCGGGACTTCCATTTCAAGGAGGAGGAGGAAGAGACTATTGTGCTTCGCTGCCCCCAGATGCAGAAATGTACATGTATAGTCACAGGTCAGTGGTGACGAGCTCAGGAGATGTCATACAGGGAGCTGGATACGATAGAGAATTGCAGGAGGAAGGTGGCGAGCCTTCTTCGACTTCGTGGGCGTTTGTGGAACCCACTCAGCTGTCATACAAGTCACAGGTTTATGGGCAAATACCCCAACTTAGTAGCTCAATTCATACAGAACTGCCACAGCAAGTTCCACAAAAACGACCTCGAGGAAGACCTCGACAGAATCCAGCCATAAAGTAGGTTTTCCAGGTGCAGAGAAAGTTAAGAGAAGGTATTTCTACTATCTTGATTCTGACTGTTTGTAGACTCGGAGGAGCTTCGTCGTCGGAAGTGTCGACTACAATACGCCCGACTCCCCGGAGAGGAAGACCGAAAGGGTCTAAAGCTCAGAAGCTTCCTGAAGCCTTCTGTGGAGCCAAGACGTGTTTGGAGCATGAAGAACGGACAAAGCGTCTTCGAGAAGAACGGAGAGCAGCGGCAAAGGCTATGAGACAGCTGGATAAATCGAAGCGGTGAGTTGTACGGTGATCAAGATGGGTTAAAAGTGAAAGGAAAACAGATTTTGAAGTAATAGAATTGTAGTCTCGAATGTGAAACAGAATCTACCAAGGACCTGAATTTGGATCACCATGTTGAGTTGCCGAAAGAGCTGGAAGAACACGACGAGGAAGATGAGCGAGAAATTAAAGGCAAGAAGCCAAAACAGGTCCGCTACAGGACTGAGCGACCTTTCAGCTGTCCGCATTGTCCTGGAAGTTTCACACTGAGGTAAGGAAATCCTAAGCAACCATTTCCTAACAATTGAACAATAGTGTACAGTGTATTTGTGTATTTGATTCCAGGTCAAACATGGAACGACACGGCAAACAGCAGCATCCTGACTTGTGGATGCCAAGTCCGTCAGTTCGACATCAGCGACGTAAGGCTGAGCCGCAAAAAACCGACTATGGACTTTATTGGGACGAAAACACTACTCAATACTAATGAGTGTGTTTAACTAATAATGAAAACATTGTGGAAGTGTTTGTCTCACGGAGATTACTGGTGCATTTGACCACCAGTTGTTTGACAAAATTTTGTGTGCATGAATCTTTCTTCATTTTTTGTTTTTGTTTGACTAAATATTGACTAATTAATAAAACCGGTGAATTGACACGGCATGTTTGGAATGTCGAATGTCTGTAATAAGAACAATGGTGAATCTCTACTTCATTACTCTCCGATGTCAACAGAGTGAGGTGTGAGTGAACTCTTGCTAGTGTCTGTAGGTTTGAGTCCAGTGAGCGTAGTATTGGCGCATCGAGCGGATCAGAGCCACGAGACATTTAAACTCAGCTACCGCTTGAAGCCTGTTCATTGATTCCCACGTGTTCGCACGACAAACACTTCAGGTGTCGCGTATGACCGTAAAAAACTGTCAACAGTCCTGAAAATTTCTCTTCTTCATAATTTGAATTGAACGTCCTTAAGTTAGTAAGTTTCATCTCAAGACTTGAATTTCATTGTTGAGCCAAATAGTTCTGTGCTTAAGCCTTAACCACCCTGAACTAGAGGATGTTCCAATCGCGGGATTTCTTTGTTCTAGATGAATTAATAATTGCTCCCCCGCAAATTAAAAGTGGATTCACATACGCCGAATAAACTCATCCCTCCCTTGTGTAGCGTTTGTTTACAAGTTCCGTCTGAGTCTTTCTCTCTCGCGTTCATCTACCTCATTTCAATTTCGTCGACTTCCTTGTGTTGATTAATTGAGGTGTATTATGTATTAATTTCACTATTTTGTACTTATCTAGGCCCCTGACAATGTGAGTTAAGGTCCTTCGTAATGTTGGCTCAGTATTGCCGTTAGCCTGAACGTCAGCTTTATCCATATTGGCTCAGAATGTGCAACTCTCGGTAAGTCAAAAATTACTACGGGACGGTGACAATAGACAGAAAGAAAGGAGGAAGCGCCCTGCGAGGTTTTTTACGTGTATTTTCTCTACTCCAGAGTGCAGGAGAGTATGGAGGGAGGAGGCGTCGGAAGCAGAAGGGTTTATCAAAACTGTATCGTCGTGGTTCTCATGTAAGATTGAGACACACTTACTTTTACGACGCGTCGGTTTGTTCTCCTTCGTCTTGAAGATCTTGCCGTGTTTGCCTTTAGACGGAGAAGCCTCGGAGTCTGAGGAAGACGCTGCGTCATCTCCGCCTGACGGTGGGTCTGCGTAGTCTCCGTCTTCGCGGTACGACACCTTCGATTCTCTTCTTCTTCCAGAACTTGGCGGAGTGCTAGTCGTTGTGGTGGACGAAGAAGTTGGAGGCTCCTTCAGTTTCTGGAGGGCTTGTTGGATCTCCACGCTTCTTTCGAGTTTTATGAACAGTTCCTTCTGCGCCTGCAAAGGTACGTGTGTGTTAGTTGGTGATTGTGGAGGGTGAGGGTGGGTGTGACTTACTTGAGGAAGAATGACGTTGTTGTTCGATGGAGGCTGAGGGGGTTCGAGGAGAAGAGGGTCAGCTGGAGGAGGAACGACTGGAGGAGGGACCTTCTTCTCCAGCTTAATCATGGGGACATTCATAGCTATCGTTGCTACGGCGGAGGAAGCTGGAGGCAGTTGTTGTTGTTGTTGAAGTAGGAGTGGCTGCTGTGGTAGCTGTTGAACTTGCTGTTGTTGGTGGTATTGCTGCTGGAGAAGTTGGGAGGGGTCTGGAGTTCTACTAGCACTGCTTAAACCGACACTACCACTGGCACTACTGACACTACTACCACCACCACCGAGGTATTGACTGTTATTGGGGAACGCATTGCCACTGGTCACTGTACTGGAGGGGCTGCTGTTCATGAGGCCCGTGGGGAGAGGACCGAAGGGGGAGTGGGAGTTGGGGGACGAGGCTGAGGGCACTGCCAAAGGGTACGAGGGAAACGGACTCCCTTTGCTACTTCCAGCAGCGACTTGTTGAGTCCCTTGGGAGGGTAGGTGAGTCTGGTGGTTCATCCCCATCGGAGCATACTGAGGAGAACTGTTGTACATTAAGTCTTTGCTTTTGTCTGATTCGCAGTTGTACGACATCATGTTGGGCGGGGGTGGCCTATCTCCAGCTACTTTGGCAGGAGGCAGCGATGAAGGTGGCTGCTCGGTGAGTCCGCTGATGAAGTCCAAACTCGACTGCATCTGAGAAAGACGGGATTTTGTATTCAAAAGGTGATTTTGAATAACAAACATTTGATTTGTGTCTGTTTAATGTGGACAAGGACTTACCATCGATTGCATGGGGTCTGAAGCGAGGAGATTGGAGTGATGGTGAAGTTGGTCGAGGGGGCTGATGGCCATCGCAGCGGAAGACGTTGTAGGGTGCTGTGGCATTCCTATGTTGTTCATTCCATACATTTGGTTCATTTGGCCTTGTTGGGGTTGACTCCAGTCCATCATTTGTTCTGGAATGCCAGTGAAGGGAATAATTAGAGAGGAGTTCAATAC
>JAQGBV010002079.1:0-12754 GCA_034698685.1 Isotomurus pseudopalustris
TCTTCTTATAATGAAACCTAAAACTGTGCACACTCGAATTAAAAAAATACATAACATTTTTACACACCATGTGGAAATGGTATTCACCCCATGTTCTTAATTTATACGCGTCTCAAACAAAAACTCACACACATACACGCCTTAATGATAATAATAAATGAAGTTTCCTCCGATACACATGCAAATAAGGCAAACCACTACAATCAATTAGATACATTGTTATTGTGAACTTAATTACACTTTCTATGTTCTCCACTTGAACGAAGTTGAACCTAAGAAGAGGAAACAAAGTGTGTGTGTGTGAGGAATGAGTTGTTCACCTACCTAAACTAAAGCACATTCAACAACAACATTATTATGATACTAACACTATTAATTCTTTCTTGTAAGGCAAGGCATCTCAAGTGTGCTGCTACACATTAAAGTGTAACCACAACTTTCATAAAGATACAATTCCGGCCCAACTTTTCTTCATCTATTTTGCATACTAGGTCAAAATTGTCTCATCTCTCAAAATTCAAATGACCAGAGGTGACTGAGATTTACGTTAATAATGACATTAATAAGGGACAATGTGCGCGACTAGAATGCAGAATTAGTATTCGCAAGTCATTTTTCGAATTGTCGTCTATTCTTGAAGGTATTCGCAAATTTATCTCTCCACCACAAGCTTGACAGTTGAGAGTTGGCCAAAGTGTTTGAATGTCTGTCTGTGTGTGTCCGTCTTTATTTAAATTGCTCTATTGAAGCCTACGTAACATTTTTAACCACAAGCAGCTCATACATCCAATTCAAACTCGACTTCAGCTCTCTTTTGACAGAATAATAAATAATGAACTTGAGATGCATTAATTTCTTTCGATGAAACTCATTACGACTTGGGTAGGGTGGAGTGATCAAAATATGATGTAGGACTGAAGATGGTAGGTAGACTGTAGGAGGTTTCTCTACTCAAGAAAGACTTGATTTTTGCAATGCACCTGCCATTTCGTTCAGGTTTGTTATTAATGAAGTCTACGCATGAAGAGACCTACTAAAACAAAGCACTCATTGTCTATATTTAGGGCTGAAATTATTTTCATTTCTTTGTATGCAGAGTCACACAATCGAAATGAATATTTCTTAGTTCATTTCGTAGATTTCTCAACAGAAGAACTCGTCTCTTCATCCTGTGCAGTAACAAAAGGGAAAGATATCATCGGAGGATGTTCCACTGAGAATATTTTTGATCACGATTGAATCTCCTATCGATTGATTAGTATTGTGGTGAATGTGAATAATGATACACTCAATTCTCAACCTGTACGTGGTTCTTTAAATGACTTGCACTGCTTACACTTCGTTGATGTAGGACAGATACAGGTGAGTTGTGATGTGAGACGTGTAGACTATCGACTACCTTAACGACTTGTTGGGGAGTCTTAGGAAAGTTTTAGGAGAAATCAATAATCAATATTATGCATGCCGTTTTAATGAAGTGGCACAGTTTGACAAAAATTATTTCATTAAGATATCCAAGCCACGACTCGAACATCTCATGTGAAGCTTTGACGAGATAGCATCAGTTAATGAAAGATCTGCGTGCGCTGACATTCTGGGGAATGACATATTTAATAAATATTGCTGCAGCCTCAACTTTCTACAAACGCAGGTATTCATGAGAGATATTTTCTTTTCCAGATGTCGTGGGCAGAAGAGAAAAGTGGAGAGAACGATGGACATGCCAGCGAGGAGAAGAAAGTGGAGGACTCCCAATTTTTGAAGCGACAAGGTCACATCATCGACCAGGAAGAAGACCAACTTGCGATGGAAAGTGAGCATCACGACCAAATCGCAGTGGAATCCAATCACAAGGATCAACTTGCAGTGGAATCGAGCAACCAGCAAGGTGGACATCAGCAGCAAATCCCAATGCCAGTGCCGATAAGAACGGTTCCAGGAAACATTGTGTTCCCCATGCCTCCAGGCTACGGACAAGGAGGTCCTCCTCCACAGGGACTTTCACTTGGAATGAGGGCTCCCCCTCCGCCAGGTAGTTTCTTTAGAGGTATCTGCTCCTGTACATACACACAAACTTATCTTCTTTCACTGTCTCCAACAATTTATAAAAGTGTATTTCAATTCTAAACCGTTCTTTTGGTTGTCTGCAGGAAAACCCCAAGGATTCCCTCAAGGACAGTTCTCTCACCAAAATCCCAACCATTTGCCTCCACCACCAAACTTCCACCAGGGACAAATGTTCCTTCCTCCCCAGCAACACCATCAAGCTCAGCAGATCTTCATCACTCAAGCTCCATCCCCAGCGTCTCCTCAGCAGCAACAGCAGCACAATGGACACCAACAAAACAATCCTTCATCCGCAGACATTGTCATTCAGAAAGCGAGAGACCTCACTCCTGGACAAGGAGAGAACTTGGTCTCTGCTGAGAGTCAATCTGGAAGATCTGTCAACAACAATCGGCCAATCTTTGCAGGAAACTCTGCTGAAGTGAGACATCAACAGCAACAACACCCAGCTGGACTTGTTCCTCCACTTCCTCCACGATTCCAAGGACCTGTCCGAGGTGAGCAGCCAATCAAACACGGACTCACTTCTGGGGAAATTAGTAAGAACATTATTCGTGAATTATTCGACCGAAAACCCCCAGGGATGAAGGACGGGAGACCAAATGGAGGATTCTTTGGACCACCACAAGCACAGGGACAGTCTCATCCTAAGGTTATGAACAGACCTGGACCAATTGGACAGAAACGACCTGGACCACCTGGAGGTGGAATTTTCAGCAACGGAGGAAAGGAAGTGGCTCTCTCCACAAATGACTTGGAAGCTGAGGGAGGAGCTATTGGGCCTGGAATTCAGTACGGTGGTCCCGGACCTTTCTCAGGAAATTCTGATGGTGGAGTTTGGCCAGCTGGACCTGATGGAGATATGCCCAAAATCGTTTCACTGGAAGTTAAATGCGAGAAGAACATTATGAGGGTGTTTGTTGCTTTCGACAAGCCGTTCTTTGGAGTCATTTTCTCTAAGGTAAAGTCAGGTTGCAAATAAGTAAATGATTTCACAAGTACGATGGTTACTAATTATTTCCGGTGTGGCTACGCAGGGACATTACCACAACGTCAACTGCATCCATCTCCCAGCCGGATTAGGACACACTTCTGCCAACTTCGACATTGGAATCGATTCCTGTGGAACTCAAGGAAACACTGAGAATGGATTGTACGGCTATGGAGTTCAATCGGGATCTGGATCCTTCTTTGAGAATGTCATTGTTGTTCAGTACGACTCTCAAGTCCAAGAAGTTTGGGATCAAGCCAGGAAACTTCGTTGCACGTGGCACGATCAGTACGAGAAATCTGTTACCTTCCGACCTTTCCCTGTTGACATGTTGGATGTTGTTCGAGCTGACTTTGCTGGTGATAATGTTGGGTGCTGGATGCAAATTCAGGTAACCTGAAGTTCCTTCACACACACGTTAAATTAAGTGAGTACAAAACTAACTGAATCTTCTTGTTACTCAAGGTTGGAAAGGGACCATGGGCTTCTGAAGTATCTGGCCTTGTGAAGATCGGACAAACTATGACTATGGTTCTGGCCATCAAGGACGACGACAACAAATTCGATATGATGGTTCGCAACTGCTTGGCTCACGATGGACAGCGATCTCCCATCCAACTTGTGGATCAATGGGGATGCATCACTCGACCTAAACTTATGTCTCCATTCACGAAGATCAAGAACTTCGGGGCTTCAGCAACCGTTTTGTCCTACGCTCACTTCCAAGCCTTCAAGTTCCCTGACAGTATGGAAGTCCACTTCCAATGTACAATTCAGATCTGCAGACACCAATGTCCTGAGCAATGTACACAGCCTCAAGGAGGAGGCGAAGCTGGCGGATATGGAGTTGGCAAATCAGGACTTCCAGCACCAGGAGACAGAGACGATGCTGCCAGGAGGAGAAGGCGTTCAGCTCAACTCAACGAGACTGACACTGACGATGAAGTCTTTGAGTACCAAACCACATTCAAGGCTGACTTCAACGAGAATAAAGAAGACGTTGGATTAAATCGAGTCATCACAGTCGTCTCTCCTGATGATTTGGACTTTAACAATGGACAAAACGGAGAAGTTGGAGATGAAGGTGTTCCCATTGTGGAGTCTTCGTCTAGTAATGACATCGTCTGCATGTCCACCATGGGATTCGCAGCAATGATTGTCCTTCTTATTGGACTTCTTCTCATAGCCTGTATCATCTCCGCTGTTATCGTAATTAAGAGAAGACCCGGGCTCAAAAACTTCTAAACATTTTCTATAATTTATGTAATCTAACGTAGTCTAAGTTATCTGCAATCTACAACTTTCGTACTAAGAAATGTCATATGATGTGTATGATGCTCATCTAGATAGGATTTGTGAGAGATCATGCAATGTACTGATTAGTTTAAGAATAACTGTAGTATACTTAAAGGCTTGCTACTTATTCCTAGACTTAAAATTTGAATAGTGCTAAAAATTAGGTTTAGCCTTATAATAGTTGTTCTTTCAATCTGGCTGTATTTCAATACTTATGCAACGTTATTGTAGGCATTTGTAGGATCGTTTAGAGTTTTTTATACACAAGTATTTATTTTTGTGTACTTTCTACCGATATACATTTGTACATGGATAACTTGCAATTACCAAAGATATTTATTGCTTCTTCATTATTTGCAAAAGAAAATTTCTAATTATCCTAGAAGTATTAATAATTATGCTTCTAATAATATAATGATATTCAAAATCGAAGCTATATACAATTTAGTACTATGAAACTTACATCGTTAGCTTGTGAATAGTAATTTAAAGTTTTGTGAATATTGCAAAAGTAAAGTGTGAATGTTGTGGCCAAATACTCCACGCTTAGATCAGTTTTTGAGTTTCTAAAACAAAGAAATACGCATATGTCATAAATAATTCAGATGTTAGAATTTTATAGTTTTGTACGTTAGATTTTAAGGCAGCGCAAGGATGTTAAGTAAGGCTCAAGGTATTTGTAACTAATTGAGCACAATTTCCAACTATAAACTTAAAACGGGAAGGATCTTGGGACGTGGAACAACACGGAAAAGAAAATTCTTCGAATTGTAAGTTCGCAGCATCAAATATTGATTGCTGAGAATAATTCTACAAATTCACAATCAACAACTTTCTGTGCAAGAATTGCAACCAGTTCACATAAATAAGAAGATCCAATCGAATGATGAATGTGATTATTTATTAATGTAATGTAGACTCCATTTCATTGAACCAGTACATGAGAAAATAAAGAAATAAAAAGTAATACGTTTTTTGAAACTTAATTTGAACAGCTACTTACGAATAACTAGTATTAAAAGAACGCTACAATTTCATCTACTTTCTACTCACGTGCGTCTATCCAGACTTAGGATTTTTTGGATGAAAGACACACCTCATAAAATTATGCGTATACAATGTCACTTCAGTTTTCTTCAAAACACTTTACAATGCATAAATCTTGTAGCCATTATTTCCCCACGGTAAACGGTAGGATGCCTCGTAAACCACTAATCACTCAAAAAGTGCCTTGTTAGTAGTTAGTAAATTAATGTAATTTGCATCTTTTCATGAAGTCAGAGCTAGAGAGTTAAGAGACAAGAAGAATGATTCATGAAATCAGAACGAATCTGTCAAAAGTCTGTTGCTGTGAGTCTTGGGAAGCCATTCTTTCTATTCCTGACTTTGAATTAAGTTTTATTTGGGTTAGACGCACATTGTGCTCAATGCAGTAATAACAAAAATATACTCTCACACGTATATTCCCAAATTCCTAACCACCTAATTATAATTTCTGTGTATTATTAAATATTCATAAACATCTTCACAAAAACCCAACAAATTGAAACTTTATAAAGAAAACCGTATCCAATAATACACATCCTTTCACTTGAGTTCTTTTGTTGTCACCTTACTGAAATATTACTCACGCCATAATAAATCAAGGCATGAAATATCATTTGCAATAAATCTCCCTCAAAGAAAATAGAGTCAATATCACTCACTCATTAATGTCGTTTCATGGCTATTAATACTGGTGAGGAATAAAGTAGCAAAAACTCATTAATTATAGCCTTTTCCTTTCACCCTAAATTGTGATCATTCCTATTGCGTGATAATCCTTCTATTCTACTTGGCACTATTTCTTGATTCTTGTGTATATAACTATTCCATTAACTTTCGGTGTCGTCTAGACGGGAACTCATTCAGAAGTCAGTCAGTATTTAATAGTAAAATTTGTGTGTAGTACTAATGGTCAGACTATCATATTTCCGTCATTTGACAGAACCTGAATCCTTTCATAAAAGTCATGCGAATACAATCAAAATCGATACATCAAATCTCACACACACACAGAAGAGTAAACTATACACCCACCATACTCCTCGTCACGAAACTAATAGTAATAACTGATAATGATACCTTTGCATATACGATGAAGAATACATACACGAAGATCATCTCCTTTTATCCCCCTTGAGAATCAAATTCCCATCTCTACTTCTTTCTTACTGTATAAGACGGAGTTTTATATTCGCATCGAAGAGTAAGCTAAAGCATCTCTATCTGTTCCGTTGCGTTTGAACCAAAAGTTCCGTTGCTTTTGCCTACAAACTACAAACAGACAAACTACACAAACCTGGTTTAAATCTTCACTCAAGATGACTATAACTTTGGTTTAATCTCATGATGTACATACATTCTCATACTAAAGTTCATCCTGAGGTAGCAGCTCTTCCCTTAAGCCGTCTAATATGTACACCTGCATCATATCATCATAAAGATTCACACCATTATGACCAAGTGTAGGTTAGTAATCTTCAGTAAATCATCATCTTTCTCGTGAGTGTGCCTCAGATTCACTGATTCACCCACCGTGGCTGTACCTAAATAGAATT
This sequence comes from Isotomurus pseudopalustris, assembly GCA_034698685.1. Lineage (NCBI taxonomy): Eukaryota > Metazoa > Arthropoda > Collembola > Entomobryomorpha > Isotomidae > Isotomurus > Isotomurus pseudopalustris. Next base: position 6,955 of record JAQGBV010002079.1, read on the forward strand.
CCATTCCTTTGTTGACTCTTCATGAGAGAGTAAGTGTCTATGTGCATCCTCTAAGGGTTGACTTCGAGAATCATTCCAGTCAGTCCAAGTCTCCCATCCTCACAGGATTCCTTACATTCATTAAGTGACTGCGTGTGTATTTTATTACACGTATCTAACGGGACCTCCTCCCTCCCTAGGAATCCTTCCTCTCTACCGGTGTGGTGTCATCGTAATTCATATTAAGGATTCTTTGTAATCCTATACGATGGACGATAAAGAATATTAAGATACACACTGTGATTTACCTAAGCCTACCTGGAAGGATAATCACCTCTAAAGGATTAAGGCTTCTCTACAAGCGAGCCACTGAGCCACTACCACTTCCTTCGAGGCTCCTCACTCTCCTGAACTTGAATCTCAAGTTGAGGTCTTCAGTCTGGCGAGTGGAATCCACCGAAATCATTCACAACCTGACAAAACAAGTTTAACACTTGCGTACGATTTTAAAAGTGTGCAACCCTCAGATTGAAGCACTGCAGAAACAAATTAACCAGTTGTATACATTTTGTATTTGGATTTTGACCTGTATTTTGTGATTGATATTTTGCGTGAATATCAACGCTCAAATCAAGTTGGGAATTTCATAGTGATATAATCTTGTTTGGAAAATTGGATCATCCGGATTCAATTTATCTTCAGGTGAGAAATCAGCATGAACAAAACTTTTATCGTGTCACATGTGATTACTTCTCATTCTCCTAGTCCCCATATCATTGCATGAAGTTTGGAAGATGTAGTGGTGGCAGTAAAAGTAGTAACTCAAAATCGGATAAATCTGAAACGAATTGTGTGTCACTCAACAAAAGTATGACTTGACAATTTGTATCTTTGATCATTGTGGTGTCGCCTCATCATCGTCTCATCAATGAAAGGCATTTCTGTGTCACCACAGACTAGAGAAATTTACAGACGACACATCACAGCCACAACCACCTGTTTAGCATTTAGGCAATGCTAATGATATGAAACCGGATACTAACAATAAAACATACATTGTTATATTCTTAGCTGTCACCCTTTCTTATTTTTCGTATATTAATAAGAAGCTGCGAAGGAAATGTCGAACATTAAAATCAATTCAACCCAGTCAAATCTTTTCAACTGATTAATTTGTCAATATCTTTTTGTTACAATCATTAATGTGTTTATTATGGCTGTCTTTAAAGGTAACTTTGTTTATCACTAGAACAGAAATAGAATTGGTTTCATCCGGCAATGCAGTTCGTAGGAAAAACATTAAACGATTAAACCAAAAAGAGAATTGGCACACTTACAAGTAAACATAATATATTGGTTTTCTCCCGATTCGGTTGTCTATTGCCTACTTAAATGCATCGTATGTCATCTCATCCATAGCACATGTCGTGCAGTTTTTACAACTCCTTTTTAACCCTTAAAGTGGCCACGTTGGTATTTAAATTGATTGAAAAGCTCACTCAACTGTTAAAAGCGAGACGAGATCAATCGGCATTCAAGTCAGAGTCGTCAAAGGACCTCCGTCCGAATTCATGCGTTAATGACAAATGGCAAGTTTTGGCAAGTAAGACCGAACAAAGCTCTAAGCTTGTTATACAGGAAAGTAAATAACTCACATTTACATAGAATAGTTTGTAGGTTAGTACGTAAATAGAAATAGCTTGCATCCATTTCAAACAATTCCTAATTAATTACTTCAACCTTAAATTAAATCCGTTATATAATTAACTCATCTCTGTGCCTTGTGTAAAGAATTAGTTCTTCCTTTTGCTGTTTGCAAGTCAACTTGAGTATGCAAGCATTCCATTTCAAAAGTATAGAGCATTACAAACCTTTGAAAGAAATCAACCATTGTGCTTGATGTAGACAAATAACGAAGTAATCTAGAGTAGTACAGACAGACGTCAACGATCCAATGGTATACACATCAGCAGTATTAGAATACATACACAGTCCTTTATCTGTTATCTCTAAGCTTCTCGATTGAAATCTCAATCTGACATTCAGCATGAAACGTGCGTATCTGATCACGACTTTGAAAATAAGATGCTGCACACATTGTTTCCGAGTTTTTGCTTTAAATTCATCAGGTGTGACCAAAAAAAACTAACTAATAGTAATCTACATTTCCCCAATTAATCACGTAGGTCCACTCCTTCTATATACGAATATCCTATTCTGTGATATGTGAAGAAGGAATTCGGAAAGTAACCCACATAGTTGATTAAATTACACGAAATGTGCATTACAATAGCATATCGTATATTCAAGTGCAATTGCACCATTAGTCATTCATCTTGAAAGATTAATATATACGAACATACGAGCTATGAATCAGTAATTTTAAATCTGATGCATGTTATCGTTCTAATCAAATCTTAGAAGGAATGCAGGTATTTTTTATGTTTCAGCATAGTCGGCTTCCCTTACAGTAAACTTAAGCAGACTTCTAGGGCATAATTTATAATTTTACAGATGTAGAAACCTAAAGAATAATAAATGTACACTTTGGTTAGAACTCTGAAAAAGCCTGTCAAGAATGGGAGAAAAATAATCTAGGATTACTAAACTCGAAGATCTTCATGATTTAGTGCACACTTCATATGAAAAAATTACTGATTAAGTCACAGGAATTAGAATATACGTGCTAATCTTTCGAAATGAATTTGTTCGGTCAGTGTATGACATAGCACGTTTCAAAGTTTAACACGGATTTGACCCAATTTCGGAACAGTATGCGTCTGTCTTCTAGAGGCGAGTTATACGATTTTAGATGACAGTTTATGAGGATTTAAATCATCATCTTGTGGGATAGCAGAGAGGTGGTTTAGATGTTAGAGGAACGAAGTGCTACGAAGCAAAATTAAGTATCTCTCCTCAAGAGTGTTTCACGGCCGATGGGGATCGACATTGAAAAATGTGGTTCCATTCTAATCATGGTCGACAGTAATAGTTCAATTAGTCAGAAAATAGGGTTGCTGAAATCCCAACTGCAGAATGAATATGCGTGATAGTGATGATGAATGTTTCTTGCACTCGGATGGTCAGAGTTAAGACCGTAATTTGCATGGGATCGCAAATTGCTTCGAATTGAGTTGGGCAGGGGATGAAAAGGTAATTGAAGCAACATGTTGGATAGAATTTATATTGTCATTTGTAACACTACCTTCTCCCTGTTGCTTTTATTCTTTTAGAGGTTTTTGCATGCTAAATAATACACGATTGTAGGATGAAAAATCTTGACAAAGAGAGCAATTTTTTCCTATTTCATTTCCATTGTCCGCAAGATTAGCCCGGGGTACAATATGGTGGTATATGAGATGTGGAGTTTAAGATTAGATTCAAATTATATATGAAGATGAGCTTCAACGGTCACAGGAAAGAGTAGCGGATTCTTTGATCCAATTTTGGCACCTCTAATTTTTGGTTTTTCTACATTGTGAAGTAATGTACAGACATGCCTGCCAAGCTGTACCGATTTGGCAATAAATCTGCCAGGATGATTAAATCATCCTATAATATGTTTGCAGTTTGTTAACATTCTTATTTGCAATTAAAGAAACGGGATTATATATGAAAAACTCCCATTCTATAATTTACACACATTTTTATTTGCGGGGAAAATAAATAAATAGTAATACCCGTTTTTAACCTCTTGTAATAATTCTAATCACGTTTCATTTCACTCGTTGCATGCAGTGAGACGAGACAAATAATAATCAATTAATTCTCATGGCTTATTAATTGGATTAAGCACTTTAAATTAGCTTAAATTGAACTGCAATGTTGGGTTTCGGGTTGTAGGTGCAAATACAAAGTTACAGGTATGCGGAATACGTCTTACTTAACCCACGATGAATATCAAGGTGAAGGATAGTGAGGTTTAGTGAGCATTTGTGGTTGTCTGCAAGTATGAGAAGTCAATCAGAGCGTAGCAATTATTTACATGTTCTTTTCTTGGCTTAAATGTTCTTTTACACGTTAAACTTGTTGAAACGATTTAGCACATATTGCACTTTTAAATAGAGGGTTCCATTATGAGTGAGCTTAATTGGGCTGCGCCCGTTCTTCCCAGTGAACTCGAATGAGAATTTTTAGATGCTCATTCATGGTCCAATACAATTAAGGAAGAAGAGAAGAAGAACCAATCAATAAAATGGATTCTTTCAACATTTTATCTTCTCCAACAGAATCGCAGTGTGCTGTCAACTACGCGTTTTATGTACCGTTGCGGTAAAAATCGGTCACCAAACGAACAAACTCCCATTGTCATTTTCTTCACATTGAAATTCAGTGTTTTGCTGTAAGGATGGAGTAATTAATTATTGTTCTCCCGTCAACCGATATCCCAGCCAGAACAAAATGATTACAGGTTTGCTTTTGCTCACTGCTCACTTTGCCTTTAACTTGGTCAGTGGTCACCGAAACATAAACTTTTCATGCAACTCTCTGTAATTTTACCCTCTCTGGTCGTATCAACATTATTATTTTTGCTTAACGCTCCAATATCTCCGTTGTACGGAAGTTGGAGACTAAAATTAAGGCTCATGGCATTTCTAGGCTCATTGTGAATGGTCACTTATTAATCTCATGTCAAAAGATAAATAAAGTGAAAGATATGAGTTAAAAGGGAAACACGTTATTTGCTTTTCTAACGAGCAAATTATAGTTATTTAGTAAAGCTGTATTTATCAGAACCTGTCAGTCACAAAATGAACTTGAGGACACATGAACTTGTAGGTACTTAATGAAATCTCTGCTACTACTATTTACCCCTTGAGTACTCATTCGAAAGAAGACGGTACTTAAAAAGTGATTTATAATTCTCTGAATGAGACAATACTACACGACTTCTCGGTCATTATGACTTCAACATGCACACTACCCTTCTGTAGCCCTGTATCGTTTACTTCAACAATGTGACTATAATTGACTCCTCCAAAGAATGATGCATGCTGCTACGCATATCAACAAAATTGCATACTGTTGAGTCTTGAACGCTTCAAAATGGTGTCAAGTTATCATATATGTCTTCGTGAAAGTACTCTCTGTAATATAGTGCATATTTAAACTCGCTACATTTAGGCACTTCAAAAGTAAAGTTGCACGGATGAATGGATGGATTAAAGTCTAACTCGAGATTTTGGTTTCTGGCTGTGCAAACAATCGGACTACATGACGAGATCCGTAGAAAACAAAACCCGTGAATGAATGAAACTCAATATGCACTTGAAACACAATGGAACTTACATTTAGCTCCGTATGAATTAACAGAGGAGGGTGAGGAGATTGTGTGAAAGAGATGATGAATGTGTATGTATGCTACAACATCATTCGTCATCACCAATTTCACATGAGGAAAAACTTCATGTACCCGTAACGTGTGCAGAATTCGTTCTATTTACTCTTCTTCAGTCTTAAGTGAATCTCAGTATCTCAGTGTTTTATGAAGGAGTGTACATCATTATTGTTATTATTTATTTGGGGTCTGCGGTTTACACCTGACCTAAAAATGCTTTCTGCTCACTATCCTTTGTTATTAAACCATTATTATACAACCCACATTTTCCTTATGCCTTCTTCAGATGGCTGAATTTCAAGGAAGCTCGAATCTTTACCTTAAAATTCATTGCATCGTGGAGCACATTTCTCCTTAACGAAGGACCATCTCTCACTTACTCGTTAATGTATCCCTTCATTCATCTTACCAAGTTACGGGCTCTAATCTTCTCATTTTACAATTTAACAAATACACATTTTTCGCAAACTGAAGACTGAAGAG
>JAQGBV010002080.1:0-12753 GCA_034698685.1 Isotomurus pseudopalustris
GAATAAAATGGCTAAAGAGCCCGGCAGTTGCGATCTCCCTGAAAATGATTGAACTTTTAACGTTATCGGTTGAAGAAGGAAGATGCTCATCGGGTTTATTTTTGAAACATGGTAGTCTTTCGGATGATGCACGAACATGAGTGGTAGCAACGGTATTAATATCTTATAATAAATAACAGGATTTAACTGGTGCTAAGCTGAAAATGTGTAGTTAATTTCGTAGCAAAAAAACCACCTGGTAGTTTACTGTTATTCTACATAAATACGTGAAATTAATTTGTCAGTGGTTTTTATAAAATTGGAAAAAACCAGACATCAAAAATTAAAAGTTTAGCAAAGATGTAATTATTACTAATTTTACAATTAAAATGAAACAATTAATCCGGGCTCTGCGGGTTAAAATTATGTAACCTAGGACGATTTCGAATATCAGTCCTGTTTTTCGATCCGACGTCTCAATTAATCAACCCATCAAAGAGAGTGTGTATGTAATTTTAACTGTACGCTTTTGTGTACAGAGTTCTTAGAATTGTCGTTTACAATAACACCAAAAGAAAAAACATTTGTGATTACTGTATTAACCAGATCTTTTATTACAACTAACCTGTACATTCTGTATTCGAAGCTTAGCCATATTATTAAATAATTCAGCAATGTGATAATGAAATGCTCAACTGTTCATTTCTTTGTCCCTTGATTGCCATTATAACTCAACAGGACAATAATTATTTATGAAAAGCATTGCTCTTCACAACCAACACTGAAATTTATACTGGGAAGAGTTAATTAAAAGTTTAAATTTCGTTACGCACCACCTCACGTCTTTCACAAAATGTTGTGTAACTAAAATGGTTTCAGTTTGTCTACTTAAAAAGTATATTTACAATTGGAATATTTAATCGACGTAGGAGCCAAAGGTTTTCAATTTCAGAGTTCCTTTTAAGTCGTACTTTCTTTATGAAAAGAATTTTTTGTGTAAAACTTTTTATTTTTCCCTTTAATACAAACAATTTTCTTACTGAATTACATTCAAAATCTGAAACAACTCAATCCACCAGAAAAGACACAATTTCAAACAAAGGGTACCTACCTACTTTGTGCAATTAAATTTGCGATTTCAACTTCATTCCTTTGCTTTACTCCAAAACACCAATATCTGAAGGCACTCTTTCGTTACTTCGTTCGTTCGTGTAATATTTTTCTTTAGTTAAACCTTATTAGCTCAGACGGCTATCTGCATTATTGGATTAAAATTATTTTATCGACATAAATACCAAGGACACAATTCACAAGAAATTCTGTTATTAAAATCCCAACGATTAACGTTTACTTGAACATAAAATATGCTTAACTATATTAAGCAAGAAGTTAGCATCATTTCTGTAGTAAGTTCTGAATCGCAGACTGAAACTAAATATACGTAGTTATAGGACTCGTCATTAGTTACAGTTTCACTTTACAGTTTTAATTGGACACTGAATAATTTAATTCCCGGGCTCAAAATAGCGATGCGTTGGGTATCCTGATGCAATTTGGCTACCAGATCGACATGCATATTTATGAGATTGATACGATTTGTACTTGGTAAAATCAACCGGATCATATCCAACGAGAATCAGAATAGAAGGTGAATTAGACACTAGAAGTGCAGAGGTTGAGATCTTGCTGAGTGTGATGCCAAAGAGGAGAGTGATGTGTTGAATCCGAAGTCTCGATGATGTGTTGAATCCGAAGGCTCGATGCAGAAGAACAAGCGGAATTTTAAAATAAGCTCGGCATGCTGAGTCAAATCCAAGCTGTAGAGTGGCGACACTGCCAAAGCTGTGTCAAATGAGAATAGGTGAAACTGGAAGGTTTTAGTTACTGGTTTTGCCTATTTGATAGCTTCACCTAGGTTATTTCTTGTCCAATTTTTTCTCGATTATAGCCTTTTTAAACTGTTTTGCTGGTTCTTTTTAATTTGAGTTTGAATAGTGCGAATATTATACTTATGAAGTACTTATGGCTATTCAAAAAATATCTTTTCGCCAATTTGATGCTTTTATCTTTGATCAAGTTCGATATCGCTAAGGTTGTGCACTTTCTGCTGATGCAGAAGTTTCTTAAAATTGTAACTATTCTATAATATGTTACAGTACTAGTAAGCAGTAAATAAATTTCGGTGAAACAATCTACTTACTTTCTTATCCGTTCTAAATGGAAATAATTATTTCGCATATTGCAGGTTGATTACAGACAGTTATAACAATAGTCGCATAAGATGTAACTAAGCACGTAACTGATATGCAAAATTAATCTATCTACAGCACGCATCGCCGGGTTCTAAGTAGCTGAAATTAAAAATTGGGATAGGTATCCTTTCACTGCTTCAGCAGATAAAAGCTTGCTGTGCCCTCTATTTCTTGTCCAAACTTTCACTGTGCTGCATACCACACTCTTACCATTCCATACGACAACATTGCACGAATATATTGTACAATAATTATTTAGTAACTACGTTTTTACGGTTATGATAATCGGTTTGTGTCGTCAGGTGCCAATACTAATTGGCTCAGACTGACGGAAGTTCACAAGATCGGGCAGCACGTTTTAAAAGAGATTGAGTTTTGCACAAATAAATAAGCGAAAATAGTGTCAAGGCTAAGGGGGGTTGCCCTCTCAGAGAGCCTTGAGGGAGTGTAGCTGGAGTCACTGCTTATAGCAGTGAGAGGTTGATGGAATGATTGAATAGATGTGAGTGAGATGAGATGATGTGTGCACAGGATGACAGTTGCACTAGTACTGTCCTTTATTAATCCAAAGTTAACAGTAAGTTACAGTTGAGGATTATGTGTGTGGTGGTGGTTGGAAGAATGCGCGGAGCGACCGGTTGCCAGGGACAACCGTGACAATAGTACAAATATTGTCATCAATAAAGACTCTTATAATATTCATCTCGCGGTACAAAAATATTTTCGGTTCCGCAACATATTACTCAATAAGGATCTAAAATGGCGATTAGAGTAGGTTTTGACAAATTTTCGTGTTTCAGCAAAAAAATTTATTTCTGAATAATCAACGATATGTAATACGTTCTACTTGATTCCGAAATTTAGTGGTATACATTTATTGCCATTTAGGTTTTCGGACAGTTGGGAAACAGGTAACTGACCTATGATTTGATTGTGATGTTGATTATACTGTGGTTAGTATGCATGTTAAATTCGTAAATCCAATAGCAAGTCTTGTTGCATGAGGGTAACGAAGAAAAAACCAGGGCCATATGAGGAACTAATCTAAACCCCATGAATAATAAGCAAAGCTTAAACATAAATTATTCAAAACCATGATGTTTAAAAATAATATGAAATAGATAATAAATTTATAAGGTATATAATAGTATATAATATAATGGAATAAATTGTAGCCCTAACTCCCTGACATAATTTACTTGCATTAACATGCTCGTACCTACGGAATTCAGTTCATAAAACTCTGAATATCACATGGAAGCATGACAAATGTTATATGAAATGAAATGTAGCTATATCGTGGACATATCACAAAAGAGACTCATCAGGATTTAAAAAAGTTTGAAAAAACGATTCAAGAAGTCCTCTTGTTCCTTAAGAAAATATAACGTTGCGTCATTAATTCAAAATCACAATCGGGAAAGTTTGTTTTTAGTGACTTGTCGCTCCAGCCATTCGGGATTCTCGCCAAATATTGCGGTTTACACTTTTGATACACAAGCAATTGAACTTTTCGTGCAACATTATTTAAACCAGTAAAGTTAAGCGTAGAAGATAAGTTTAATGGCGATTGGTCTGAGCGACTTGAAGTATCGAATTGAAACACTGCACACCTACCTACCTAAAATAAGTTAGCATCTTAGAAGTATATTTCGAACCTTCGAGTCAATCGGACAACTTGGTGACCAGTAGAAGTAAAAATGAATGCCCTTTAGTTGTCTGCTGATTTTCGACACAAATTTCTTGATTACTAGGTATGAAATTTCCGTTTTAAAGATATTTTTGAAACCAGCTGCTAATATTTCAGCACAAAAGACTCCTAATGTCACAAACAAACATACAAGAAACAAGTTACACAAATTTTCTACAACTCGTAAGCCTATCGGAACTGCCTCCAAGGCTAACGCTTCTTGAAGTTCATTGCCATCTTTGTCGCCACTGAGTAGCTGGATTTTAATTTTTTGTGCAATGAATATTTGATTTTTAGTGTCCGTATCATTAATCTGCAGAGATTTTATAATAGAATAAGCATTGGCGAGTCTTTCCCAGTATTGGTACAAACCGCTTTGTGTCAACTCTCCAAACGTTCTAAATACCAAAGGAGTTAGAGCATTTACATTCATCATCCACATTTGTCTCAAGTTGAACAGTTGCAAAGTTTCTTTCTTAATCAAACTTACACCTGGAAAGTTATAATCGATTTGATACTTCAATTTATCTACTTTCGTTGTAGGATCAATAATAGCAAACGGTTCTCTTGTCTTCACAAATTCTTCCAAGATTCTTCTTAAACCGACATAACCATGTAAATTCGGTTTTGATTTGTTCCTCAATTGCATCAAAAATGTAGAATATGTATCTTCTGTGTGGAACTGTTCTAATAATTCAGGAACAATGAAGTTTATCAGTGGAGATCCTACTCCGACACCGAATCTGTTAAGTTGAGAAAAATACCAGGACTCAAATGTGTGCAACGCCACATTTGAGTTTAAAACTTCTTTTAAGGAATCGGGCAAATTAGCCACATCGGGTTTCAAAAGAGTTGAAAACAAATTGCTTTTAAAATAATTTCCCATCATGAAATTAAAGAAATACAAAGAGGCCAAGTTAATTATCAAGAAATTTCGTTTGAAAGTACATGTCGATTGGTGAAGAAGTGTCGCAGACTGTTCAAGTACTGTAGAAGTGACCCTGAAAAATATGTCAAGAAGGCTGACAAAATTGGCATCCATTTGACAGCGCATTAAAAAAATAGAAGTAAAAGATAACACAAGAAGACACAATAACCAAATAACAACACCAAACGGATTTTGAAATGCCGTTGTGTCGCTGTGATCAGATTTCGTGACAATGGCCAACACGTATGGCTGAATTGAAACTGAATGTGGTGCAAATTCACGTGGATGAATTGCTGGATTGAATGTGTTCAAAATGTGTTGTTCAATTATTATATAAGATAGCGAAGGAATATAATATCTTATGGCATAGTTTGGTTTGATTGTCGAGGATGTAAAGTTGTATCTTTTGCCTGCTGCCATAACTGCACATTGAGATCCAGGAGTGTTTAACTTATCCAACAGTAGACTGCAATCGTTTAAATTAGCGTTAGTTGACACGTCCTTATTATACACATCCTGTAAAACAAATCTTGCATTGAAATTCTTGGGATAGTTTGGGTGCAGGAAACGTTGAAACGCTGTTGGTTCTGCTGACACGAGCTCAGTTACTTGACAATCTGACCAAGGTAGAGGGCAGCCCACGTTCACAATCCTCACCTCTATTTCCGTGTAGAAGAATCGGCTGGTTTTTAATGGGTACACAAAAGATTCTCCATTAAACCAACCGACCACATCCGGGTGACTTGATAACCAGGAAAGCGTGGGAATTTTAAAGAAGATATACGTCGGATATTCTTTTAAATTAGGCATTGTAAAAAACATGTAGTGTATAAAGAAAGCGGCTATGTCAGGGGCAAGATTCAATGTAGTATAAACAAGTGTCAGAAACGTGGTAATTAAGCACTTTTGAGTTTGGTAAGGGAGTAACTTAATTGTTTTAGAACGACGGAATGGGTGATACCGCCCCATTACTTCCACACCGTTGTCTTGCATAGTAGATTGGGTAAAGATTACAGGTGTAGTGAAGATTAGTTCAGTGTCGAAAGGGACGAAGGGCAAGTGGAAGTCTCCAACAATTTGAATGGTGCAGGGAGAAATAAGATTTGAGATTGTTTGCTCCATTTTATCAAAATAAATACTTTGTGTTTTAAGTAGGAATTAATGATAATTCCTTTATTTAGGATTACTTTGCTAATAGAGACAGACACCTTTGATCAGAATGGAAACAAACACTGCTTATGAAGGCACAGGGTTTTATGCTTGTCATTGTATATTAACTTGAAGTTAAACATAAAACATTTCACAGACACCTAAGTGTCTAAAACAAAAAGTATGACATTGTAAAGTTTGTTAAATGTCAAATTCCCCTCGGTTAGCTAATGTAACACAGACTCAACTCTCAACTACTTAATTGCTATATTTTTGACCACAGACACTATTAAACTCTCAACTATTTAATTGCAATCTTTTTGACCACAGACACTATTAAACTCTCCACTACTTAATTGCAATCGTTTTGACCACAGGCCACAGACACTATTAAATTCTTTTTTTAATACGCTAGATATTTTATGCAAAACTTTCTTAATATAATTAAGTAATCCAGGGTTAAATTCGCATTATACAAAAGTGCATTTGTTTTTTAGGTTGGTTTAATGGTTCCTTTCGACAATGCGTGTTGAGGGAAATAATGACCATAATGTCATAATGACGGAATAATAAGGTGTAAGGGGATTGTTTGAAGTGTGGGCTAAATTATTATGTCGATGTCCCGCGACGTCAGTTCCTTTACAAACACTTTTGTTTCTTAAATCCTTTTTTAAATTCGAATAATAGATTATAACTATGGTTTTCCAAAGATTACAACTGCATGAGTATTCAATTATTTCAATTGTATAAATTTTAGGTTGTATTCCTCTGTGGCAAAGAATTGCAATAAAGCTTAACATTAAATTTTTTTGTCATTGAACTTGTATATTTTTCTGCTTTGAAATCAATTTTCTTACCCGACGAAAATAATAATCACAACAGGTAATTTACTTTTGAGCAAAAACCAACCCAAGCGTTGTCTCGTACGGCGGAAGAAATAGCAAGTGTGTAAACTTTAAATCAGATTCACAATCACTCAAATAATATATCTTCTTTCTTATAAGATGTTTTGTTTAACAGGAAATTTCTGGCTTTCCAAAAAAAAAACCCTGACAAATACTGGACATTCCGTTCCATAATAATTGCACAGACACATTGAAATCTCAAGCTTGTATGCGTTGTACTCGTATAAGTGATGGAAAATTGTCAATGTCATAAGACAAATCGACACGTAAAACTCTTGCTTGGATTATGGGTGGGATTATTCTGGGGTGGGTTTATGGTTTGAAACACTCCGTAAGGGGGGTTGGTATTAATTAGGGGGATTCACTATACCCGGGGTGGGATTATAATAGATATGTTTGAATGCATTTTCAGACTCCTCTTCTTCCTGTTCAAATGACCAGGCCAAGGCTGATCACAAATACAGGCTTTATTTCTTAGCAAAAGTTTTAAAAATACACCTTAAGCTCACAATAAGTTTTCTTGTATGCACCAATAAAAATATAGTGGACAAAGTTGCAAACAAAAGATATTTTTCTCCCACATTATTGAAGTAAACATAACCCGGTGTTTGAACATAAACACGCTCAGGTTTTTAGATGGGGCATTAAATATAGAACTGTAAACATAAAAAATAGAACTATTATAACTAGAACTTTATTGAAGTAGGAAACTACTATACAATTACAAAAGAATTCTTATCTGAAGGTATTCGAATTTGTTTTTGTACAATTAGGATGACTTCATTCGAAATATAGGGCCACTTAAGTCCTAAGAACGTCAGTTATTGAAGTCCAAACAGTGGAAATTTACTGAGGCACCATGCAAATATTGCGTAATTACAGTGAGCAAGAAGCAAGAAGCTAATAACAGAGTTCTCGCAACAAGTTTAAAGTTTCACATCTCGCAGACTGAAACGCATTGTAATGAGGTTTTTGGTTTGTTTCGCTACGATAACTGCCATTTGTGTACTACCACTTTGCTTTTAATTATTTTGTGGCATCCAACTGTTCGTAGGTAAAAGCAGAAATCCTCACGGACAAAGTAAACACAAAAATAATAGGCGACCCATTACCGGGGAGCAGGTAAAAGGTCGCTAATGCTAATGCCAATTATGCTAAAAACGCATTTGCTAAAAAACGCTTATGCTAATAAAGAATTTGGCTAATATGTTCAGCATAAAGACAACTTCGTCATCTACCCTACCTTCTTGCTCTTTAGGATTTTGTGGTAACTAGCTGCTAGTATTTCAGTGCAGAGAACTAATGATGCAGCACACAAGCATAAAATAAACGTGTTCGAGAGATTTTCCAGAACCTCTAATCGTATTGGAACTGCTTCCAAAGATAACATTTGTTGAAATTCATTCCAACTTTTTCTTCCACTAATTAATTCAAATTTAATTTTCTGCCTAAGAAAAATATCATCCTTATTTTTTGTCTCATTACTCTGCAGCGACTTCATAACAGAATGAGCGTTGCTGTGCTTTTTCCAGTATTGGTACAAACCGCTTTGTGCCAACTCTCCGAATGTCTTGATAAGAAGCTCACTAAATTCATTTCTTGACATGTACCAAATTTGCCGAAAGTTAAACAGCTCTATGGTTTCTATCTTAAACAAACTTACACCTGAAAAGTTATAACTAATGATATTTTTCAACCTTTCTATATTCAGAGCTGGATCGATTATAGCAAATGTTTCGTTTGACTTCATAAAAACTTCCATAGCTTTCGAAAAGCCATTGTAAGTTTTTGAATGTGGCAGAGATTTATTTTGCACTCGCAATAAAACTGTAAAATACGTATCATTCTGTTGGAACTGTTCTAACAGCTCAGGAACAATATAGTCTGTCAGTGGAGACTTTACCCTCAAATCCCCGAACATATCCGTCTCCGAAAAATCCCAAGTTTCAAAGGTATGTAGCGACATATTTGATTCCAATACCTCTTCTAAGGAATTCGGAAGATTCGTGAGTTCAACTTGCAAAAGAGATGAAAACAAATTGCTTTTATAAAAATTTCCCATCATGAAATTGAAGAAGTACAAGGAGGTGAGGGTTATGAATACGCAGTTCCACTTTGGACCAAATTTTGATTTGCGGACAAGTGTCACTGATTGTTCAAATAAGGTACACGTGGCTCTTACGAAAATGTCAACAAGCTGTTTAAAACTGCTGTCTGTGTAGACACACACTAGAATAAATGAAGTAAGGAATATCACAAGCGCATACAATAAGCAAATATCCACACCAAATGGATTTTGGAATTCTGTTGTTGGACTGAACTCACAATTAGTCACGACTGCCAATTCGTATGGCTGAACTGAAACTAAATGGTGTGAAAATAGCATTGGACGAAACGGAGAAGTTATCAAGCTAAAAAGTTCCTTTCCCATTAAAATATACGACAACATGTAAATGTAATCCGTTATCATAAAATTTGATCCCGGGGGCTTCGTTGTATAGTTGTACTTTTTACCTCCTGCCATGATTGCACATTGGGATTCAGGGGTGTTCAAATTATCCAACCACAAACTGCAATCATGTAAATCAGGGTTAATTGGCGCATCTTTGTTAAACACGCGTTGAATTGCAAGCCTTTCATTAAAGTTCCTGGGATAATTTTTACGTAAGAAGCGACGAAACCTTGCAGGTTCTATTGATACAAACTCTGTTATTTGACAGCCCGACTTTGGCGAAAGGCAGCCAGTGTTCACAGCCCTTATTTCTTTTTCAGTATACAAGAATCGAGTCGTACTCAACCAATACATTGCAAAAGCAATTAACTCTGGGTAGCTTGATAACCAGGAAAACGTGGGAATTTTAAAGAAAATATAAGACGGATTCTCTTTTAATATCGGCATTATGCTAAGCATACTGTGTATGTAACCGGAAGCTAGTGCAGGACTATCACAATATGTCGTAAACAATACGAACGCCAGAAATGTGTTATTTAAGCACTTTTGGGTTTGGTATGGGAGTAACGTAGATGTTGGAGGGCGATACACGTTATATCGGCCTCCAAAGTCTGATGTACTAGCATTGGTAAGGAGTACAGGAACAATGAAAGTTTGGTGTATGTCAGATGGAACATACGCAGAATGGAGTCTTCCAATAACATGAAGTGTGCATGGCAAAATCAGACTTGCGATTGTTCGTTCCATTTGTTCGAATTAGAGTCGTGAGTATTTATTTTTGCTAACTTAACTTTCTGTATTATTTTATTATTATCTTCCACAGAATTACTCCCCCAATTTGATTAAACATAGGTTAAGTCAATTATATTTCCCACTACACAAACTATAATGAAATTTATAAAACTTAAATTCAATTTCGATTTCAATTTTTTCAAAAATGCACTTCTTATAAGGTAGAAGGGGATTTAGGTAGAGAACCTCCCGAGACTTTAGACAAGAAAAGATAAAAAAAATCCTATGACACACTACGTTAATTTTGAACCTCACGTATTACACATTATCATAGTTTAAAATATGGTTCACAAAAACTACAAACTCTAAAGAAAAGTACAACAATAGTTAACGTGTGTAAACCACAAAAGAACCTTTAGTTAGCGTTTCTAAATATAAAAGAAAATACTAAATTTCAATTGCAATTCTTTTGTATCCATCGACTAAAGAAATCTTTTTAGAATTAGACCAACAAAACAACTACTACGATGTACGATTATTTTAGCCCTAAGAATCTTGATTACAGTTGTACATTCATTTCGCAATCGCTTTATAAGTAAGCGTATATTTATTTTTGTTTGGATTCAATCGCCAGTATTTCTAAACTTGATATTAATTGTTTCAGCGAAGAATTGCTCATGCTGCTAGTCAAAATCTAAATTATGAATTTGTCGTGAAGTCTTAAGTTCAAATTTCAATTCCAGAGCTCACCCCATCGTATTCTTCTTCAATTCTCTTGTTGCTATAATCGTTTTACTAATTCTTTTAGTACATTTACACTTTGTTCTACATTCCATTACAATGCCATGTGTGTTTCAAGCATGTTGTTTTTCACAGTACTTTATTATTTTCGCAATGGATATAAAATAACACTTGTTCTGAAGATTTCTTTGTCATTGTTGTTTGCATTCTTTAATTAAAACAATTTTCCTGATAAACTTAAAATGAAAATTGCTATAGCTGCATTCGAAGAATCCAATATTGGTGTCCCCCCCGTTTTTGCTCAACATTCAACGAGTAATTGAAATAAACATATATGAGCCTGCATTAAGTTACGTTCTTAAACCAATTTTAAACCCTAATTATTGCGTTACTCAAATCCAAACAGTTGGCATTTACTTAAAATAAAACATTGCGCACCTCCACACAGCAAGAAGCTATAAGCATTTTGGCAATAAGTTAACCAGAAGAATGTGGGAATTTTTAAGAACAGATCCGTCGGACCTTCTCTCAACCTTAACATTTGCGCAAGCACGAAGTGTATGTAGAGAAGTACCGATGTGGTCCGCAGAGCGTAATCCGTTATAATTATATCTTCCCCAATCAAATGAAGTGAAATTAATTTTGGAGAGTAGGACAAGTCTAGTAAAGAGTTTCAAATCCACTGCAACAGATGTCAGATGGAAATCACCAACACAAACACATTAAATTATGCATGGCAAAATCAGGCTTAAGAGTGATACATGTGTCCCTAAATCTTCTTTTGACCGATTATTGAAGACACTAAAATTTCTTGATCGAACTTAAACTGCTGATTCCCTTGCACATTGTTGTTTCAATTGTAATTTAGCTTTATGATGAAATATGTTTAGAGAATATTCATTTTCACAATACAATGCGCGTACTAGTTTCTGAACTTGCTGTTGAGTTCTGTTAGAATATAACTCAACACTGAACAACTAACCTACGGAGGCTAACGACTTTAAGCCAAATCCCGTCATGCAAATAATAAGAAGTAGTTTACGTCTGAGTCAGATGTTGTATAAAGTAGGAATTACGTTTTAAACAGATACCTGGAACTTCGTATTGAAGCAGAAGAATCGTAAAAATTTGCTTAACGAAGAAAGAAATAAACGCTGCGACAATTTTGTTCACTAGATCATTTACTTCATCAAAATTGTATATTCGACATGCAAAGCTTTGTTCATAAAATTAAACGATTCATCAATACGATATTTAAAGTCCTGGCTCTTCATATCCTTTTCCTTGGATTGCCAAATGCAGCTTAACCAGGTAACAAGTATTATAGGAAAACATGGCTCACCAAAACCAGAAGTGAAATATACATTCGGAGGTACAAATTAAAAAATGTCAAATTCAGTGCTGGACCACCTCATATTCTTCACAAAACATTTTCTTACTAAAGACTCGGAATGGAACTCGGTTTTTCTTACACGGATGTAGACTCGGCCTATTCATTCGGCTAAAAGGCCAACAAAATTAATTACGTAGTTCGTTTTATGTAATATTTCTGTCTTTGCAAATTAAAGGTATAAAAAAACAATTCATTTCCTTTATCATTTAAGTTTACAGTTTACACTATATGTAACAAAATTGCCTAGCTAATGCACGCAATAATTAAGCCATAATTATAATAGGAAGAAATGCATTTTTATTCCTCTGCTTTGGTTACCGCAGTGCAAAAGCTGAAAAGAATTAAAATGATGACCAATCATCTTCATAAATCCGGTATTTTTGATGTAAAAGAAGTTAGCGGAGCGCAGCGCAGAAGTTAGCGCAGCGCAGCAGAGGGCTGAAGTTAGCGCAGCGCAGCGCAGCACAATGTAGCGCAGCGCAGCGAAGCACAACGCAGCGCAGCGGAACCATGCAACCTAGCGCAGCGTAAC
>JAQGBV010002081.1:0-12750 GCA_034698685.1 Isotomurus pseudopalustris
CATGCAAAATAAATGTACGTTTTTGCATGCACTACTGTACTCTTTTTTCATGCTATGCCTTACCAATTACGATGAGACAAAGCTAGTATAGTTCTGTACATGTACATAACAGTGTATTCATTGAAAGTTTGAAACTCAGCTGAATCAGTAATTCAGCCAACACATTTACGTCCGTGGAAGTCGAAACCAAAAGTGGAGTCAAATATTAGTGAAATTCGTCTCTTATTGGGTTAATCGTTAATATGTGTAACATGAAACCAAGCGAGCAATAAATAAAATCCCACAATTCGTCCTCTAGAACGTGCTTATGGCTTATATAGAGTTTACTATTAGATGTCATTTAAGTGACAATTACTGTCGCTTTCCGCAATGACTGGTCATCATTATCAAATGAAAATACTTCAATACTCATTAACTCATTAAGTATTTGAAGTTTCAAATGATTTCAGCAAAACCGATAAATTATGGACTTCATTGCAAGACTATGAATGGACAGCTCCTATTGGAATTGTCGTAATAGGGAACATACAACTTTTGACTTGTCCTTGGCATTCAAATGACCGAATTATCGATTGTTGTCTACGCAAATGCAGTAATGATGATGATCTTTTTGCAAACGGCTCAATTATTTCCCTACAGCTCTTGGGTTTTTGGCATGAGGAAAAACTCCCAAACAATGGATGAAGAAAAAACTAACACGTTAATGAATATAACGATAAAATATGCATGTACATCTGAGCTTAGTTCAACCATTATTTTATTATTATCAGATATACGAGGAACACGTAAATTATAGAGCTACTTCCAATGTCATGAGGACTGAATAGAACACTCAGCAGTGAAGAATAATTCCATTATGTTACTTGTGTTCGCAATTTCCTCCTGACTCCTGACTACTAGTTTTTCTGTCCGAATGCCAATCAATAACACAGAATTCAAGGATTTCATACCATATAATGCAATGCGCGGATAAAATCAATCAAATTATACATCTCTATGTTTTGATGTGGAAGGTGAAGGTAGTATTAAATCACATTGGTACATGAGAAACCATCAAAACTTACACACGTAGGTAAAGGTAACATAATAAAATTGATTTGAAATCCATCATCAAACCTCTAGACTCTCGTCTCTGTGCAAATAAAGTTGAGTGGTAAAATATACGTCAGTTTTATTTATGAAGCAGATATTTTATTATGCCATCAATTTCTCTTGAAGCTCGGGAGTTACAGCTTAGCAGCTTAGCCTATAAAGTTTTTGATAGATTTACCTGAATGAATCTAGGGTTTTATTTAGGCTGTGTGAGTAAAAATAGATATTATATAATATAGATGTGTGTGCATTGTCCTAGTAGACGGGTGGTGATGAAGGCTTTTACGATAGAATAATTTATTGAATATTGGACCACGATTTTACCTTGATTTCCGAATTCCATAAGAAAAGGAATCAATGAAATGTCAAACACGCATTACATAGTGCTACACACCTGCTGTCAGCATTGTGAACACTGTGAACTGCCTTTCTAATTAATTTGCACTCGTGAACCAGATTAGTAATGTATGTTCATGTGTGTGTAGATTCATAATAATTATTCTAATTCATAGTTTAAATTAGGCAGCTGCCAGGTTCGTTTGATTAGAGATTAAAGGAACATATTACAGGAGCAATATTGCGAGAATGATCGTAGGATATTTTAGAGAAGGTGCAGTGGCTACTCTGTTACAACTAGGGTCATTTCATTGGGCTGATTGTGGAAGATGAGATATGGATTCAATTGAACTTGACTCTACCTTGAAGTAAACTGGGTGCCGCTGTCAAACGTAGAGGCATGCAAGTTCACCTCAACCTCACCTACAACTACAGCAAGGTATTTAATAATAATGTGTCAAGTACCAAGAAATCTTTAAAATTTTAATTTTACCACAGTAGAGGCAGACATGTAGATGATTTATGCAGATGCGTAGTCAGATCATCATCTTGTCTAAAATAGGCCATTGAGGTAATTAAAGACAAATGAGTCTTCACTTATGACACAATAAGTAGTCCTAAGAGAAGAAAATTCGCGTCTTCACAAAAATGATGTGAATTATTCTAGCAACTTGCTCTCGTCACCCATAAAGACTACAAACAGACACACCTGCACCGAACAACTTTTGCAGATCGGGTGTCTCCCCTTTCTCCTTCTTTCCCAGTTTTTGGCACCCAGACAAACAACAGTGTAAATAGCTAATGAGGTTTTTGCTCGTCCGTCTTAAAACGGTTGAAAAAATGTTTGCACTCCAATGTCTAAATAAATACTTTTCCTGTCTGCCACTCAAGTCCAAACATCCGATCCGAGTCTTTTAACTTACGACGTAATAAGACTGCCTTCCCAAACTCCTGCTGCATTCCTGTAGTGCATTCTATCCCGCTCAATTAACATTCTCTTTATTATTTCCAGCCACTTTGATTAATTTTGAATTAGCTTTATGCGATCAGCTTAAGACGCCTTCTGGAGTACATGTGTTGAGTAACACTCCTTACCCAATCAACTTCATCCTTTACTCCTAACTCATTCATTTTGGTAAACTAGGTCCATTACGATCGTGGTGAATAGTGATGAAAAAATGTCCAAAATGTTGACTTCTTATAACATTGCGTGACAAAAGCTCTTCCGATGTGAACAGATTGTAAGTTACATGAATAGTATTTTTAGGGAGACTCAACCGAAGCACAAAACAGAAGCTAGTGCAAGCAACTCGTCTACACGTAAGATATTCCAGGGGAGGAAGTAATAACACAAATGGTTAGCAGCAGCAAAGCATCGTTCGTTAGGTTTGCTCTTTTGGTTAGTGGACAAGGAAATCATTTCGGATCGATTGGACACATTAGCTTCAAATACATCATATTTCTTAACTACTCTATATCGTCCACCGTACCACACCCAAGTAATGCAAAGTTAGACATATATGTAGTTCCCACATCATAGATCAGTCATTTGTTCAAAATGAGGAATACAGAGAAGTTCACATACAGCAGATGCAGGCAAAACAAATGGGATAATATGATGACAGGATGATGATGAGCTCTCGGCGAGTGGAAACACAATGCAGTTTAATGGAAACCCCATTTCAATATTCAGAATCAGGATGAACTAAAGCAGAATCATTCACGAGGCTAACGAGAAACACTCACAAAGAAAATACCGAAACCTCCGCATTTGAACACTACACACTTCACCACAGCGTTTCGTTCATCCTCATGCAGTCACTTCTCTTAGGTATGATCATTTCCTGTGCTGCTTTAATTTGTTGAATAAATAGTTCAGATTAATTATTGAGGTGATGTACAGAGGAAAGAAAATGAAGATGAGTATCGTTTGCTACATGCACCATGACTTATTTCGATTGCTTTGAATTTTATAGATTCCTATTCGAAGCTCATTAATTCCTGCAAGCAAAAGCCCCACGATTCAAGCCAACATTGTCTCTACAGGTTTGACTTATTCGAAGCATATTAATAGAACCGGAATGCTGCAATCTCTATTGTAATCTTGAAACGCGCATGGGATACAATAACCTTCCTTGTTGTTGGTGCATGTGATTTTACTACTATTAATTTATTTTTAGAACAAGCTATTTGCCTATAAATGTCGTAAATTGTTTGCTCTGCACCACAATGAAATTAAATAATGTACACCAGCAGCAGTTACAAAAACCACATAGTGGCGAACAGAGATCTTTACATATTAATGAAACGGGATTCCATGAACCACAAAGGCCGGACGATACTCTCAAAATGTATGTAAAAGTGTCGTGCAATTGTTCGTCTAATTTTTGCAAAACGGACTTTGCAGAAAAAATTATTATTATAGTTACTTATATGGCCGGTAAACCACAACCTATGATTTTATACTTTTGATCACATTCTACCTACTAGTATATTCAATTCACGTAATCGGAGATTCGCCATTTCCTTTTTCATTTTGTGGAATATAATTTGAATCAAAGCAATCTAACATGAAAATCATACTGAACAAATGAGTTTATGGATTGGTCACAAACTCAAATAACTAAAGGAATAAGAGTGGGATGCTAAGTTCATTGTTACCTTTTCATATTCATCCTCACACCAGCTGCACTTTAATTCATAAGGAATTTCTTTTCTTAAAGTTTTAAATTAGTCAAGTAACACGAGCCTTTTTGGCTTCAGATTTAAGAGTTAAATGAGCTTTTGTTGTGTGCGAAATGTTTGTCCGCAACAATAATGAAATTAAACTAACCAAGTGTAGAGTTCACGAAACAACGCTAGCATTTGAGTCAAGATAAACTCGTAAGTGATTAAGCTAGTTTTTACATTTTGTTCAGTAGAGAAATGCCAAGTCATTGCATTTGTTTGCAAGGATTCTAACGATTGCAAGCTTTCCCATGCATATGCTTTCTCCCGGTACAAAATTGAGCCCGTCTCGTAACTTGACTACGAATCAGGAACTCGGACTGAAGCATGATCCGATTTACTAATAAATTACCAGAAAGCAAAGAGTAGAAGACCTTGAGTTAACCGCAAATTGGTGAAACTACCTCATCAACATCACCAACAACGAATGAACCTTTCCATTCTATAGGTCTTGTGAACTTCTCGGTTTCGTTCATTTCATTGCGGCTGGAAATGTACGGTAATGAAAACCAAGAAATATTTATACACGTTTTACGTATGCCTACCTATTTTCCACGACTCTATGAAAATGACTGCGAAAACTTTTTCGAAGAATCAAAATACATACACGAAAGTTTGTTGCTCACAGAGCAGTTTTTCTGTTGAAAGTTCGTCTAAAAATGACGTTTGATTAACATTGCAGACAAAATAACTTGAAAATGAAATAACGAACCGATTTAATAAAATGACAAGATCTAACAATAACGAAACATTTTTAGTATGAAGAGATTTTTTTCCAAGAAAAGGGTATGGAAAGTTTCCTTGAAATTCAGAAACTTTTGGCTTTGTCAGATCTCTCAATAAATAAACTTACTCATGGTCGTGTGCTTCCCCAAAGTATTCAGAGTTAGGCCCACAAAAGACTCGAATGTAAACTGAAGAAGTTCTTTAAACTTGTAACATTTAACATTTGAACATTTTACATCGCTCACTTTTTGATAGATTTACGAGAATGAGAATGATACTTGAGAATCCAACTTCCTAACTTAAGAAGACTCGCGTAGACCTTACACGTTTTTGACAAGATCTCTACACTTGTTCTCTCCTCAGAGAAACCCACTACAAATGCTGACTTCTACTTTTTAAAAGCCACCTCTGTGAACACCACGGTTTAATACGATAACTCTGGCAAGTGTAACGTGGTTGGTTTGGTGTAGCTCCATGATTCTAGACTATACAAAGTGTCAGACCGAGTACAAAGCCAGAATTTCGGGTAATATTCTTGTAAGTTGTATGGTACGTGTGAGATGTGGATTTTTTAAACTACTTACTGCTCGGTGGCAGAAACCACAAGGAGTGATGATAGGAGCTTTCGTAAAGACGTTTAAACTTTGACTCTTAAGTAACCGACTGGTTTAGAAGTTCAAGTACATTTGTCTACTAAATGAATACGAATAACTTCTTGGCGTGGTAGATATTAAAGTTCTTATCTTAAACAGTATTTTCAAATTTCCAGAAACAGGAAAAACACACGGATTCGCTGCATGGTGGTAGCGAGAGATTCGAGCGTGAGAAGATGAGTCATATCCATAATCCAATATGCTGTAGTACAACATCAGGCATTGTCTTTTGTGCTCAGAGCTTCATAAAATTGTTAGTAATTTAGTAGCAAAAAGTAAACTGTTCATCCATTTTACTTTAAGTTTTAAGGAGACTACCGAAGCACCGATGAGTTGCAATAAAAGAAGTATATTTGAGATGGAAAAAACTTCTTATTCATTTAGGAGGACCACCGCTGAACACACCAAAGTGAGAGTCTTCTTGAGAAGAAGTAAACTCATTTTGAACACTTGAACTAAGCCTCAAGTGAGGAACAAATTGCTCGTGAAATACTTTGAGTTTACAAAACTTCACTCCTTGCCTTAAATTGGTTTAATAGATGGATTCTTCTCTCTTCGCAGCTCACAATAAAACTCCAACCTTTTCCTTCCTACTTTAGTTACTTTTCGTTAGTTGTGTCTGCTACACTCGTTTTATTTCTTGCTCAGAGATCGAAATTGAAAAAGGATGCTTCCGGACCACAAACGACCTTTTAAAGCCATCTTAACCCGAATCGATTTTATCTACAGGAGTTTCTTTTTAAAGCTCGAAGTGCATCGTTTAATGCTTTTTGCAACCGCTTCCTAATTCGTTCCAGAAATATTTTTATTGCTAAATCGTTCTGGTGAGTAAATCTGGCTGCAGCATCTACAGAACTTAGAACTTTAATTGTTTTATGGGACACTGTTTGTTACTGCATACGGAATACACATTAAAGCTTAATTTCAAATCAAGCAATCATACTTGGCATTATAAACTTACACTCATGAATAAAATGTATTTACCTTAAGAATTAGGAAGTTTGAATGGCACTCTTCTGCTCAATGAAGTAAGTGGACAAGGTAGACAAACGATGAAGGTTTTGATCCAAAGTTGTTATGATGAGAGAGGTTGGGGACGTGAGTCTTATGGTTTTGATCAAGAATCGAGGAAAATGAGAGACATAGATGGTCAAACTGATTACAGTAAACCACACACAGAAAGGGAGAGTAAAGCACAGAAAATAAGAATAGAAGTCAGTCTGCAGTGTCGTGTCCTTAGTTCATCAGAGACACTTATCACTTTTGTGCAAAAATCCTTCACAGCTTCCACACCACAGTACAACTCATTAATTTATGTTGTCTGCTTGTAAATGTTCCAAGGAATGCAAATAGAATTACTGATATTTGAGGTTTCAATTTATCCTTAGACTTAATTTTCAGTAATAATGTAATACATTACAATCTTACGAATGGGGGTTACAATTCATTCAACGGGAGGAAAAAATGTCACTGTGTCTTTGGAGAGTTCTCTTGAAGTGCCAAGATATTTGCAGGTAACTTTTTTGTACAACGGAGACCTAATGATTGATGTAGATGTGTGTGAAAAGAGTTACTTCCAAAAGCCAGTGTATTAACGTCTGTACAAAATTAGAATAAAAACACGTATTCACTCACTTTATGTAGAGAATTCATGTAAGAAACTTCAGTTTGAGACAAAGTCTTGAAACATCACTTTGTTTGATCCATAAGACGTGCAACAACGTGAGATGTAATTAGCCCAATAAATTCTGAATTCACCACGGAGTCTGTGTGTCTTTTAGTTTAATACATTAGACAACTCTCTGTAATTAGAGAAATGTTGAGGGAATTCTTAATGAGAAATTTAATTTAGTAGCAGCAACGAAAGAGATAGTGAGTGCAGTGTGTTCTCTTTACACGAAGAGCAGTAGGACTGTTGTGATGCACTTGCTGATGATGATAGTGTTAAGTGTTATTACCAAACTGTGTCTAAAGTAACAAACATGTGCTGAATAACACTTACAAGTTTGTTTTAAATGTTCTAACGAGCCTAACCGAGATTTCAAATTAATTTGGACAAGAATGGATTTGCAAAGTAGTTATCTACTCCTTCAAATCTTTTTACTAATGTAAATTACAGGTTACTAAATAAAAAGATAGTGGAATTCCACATAGCCCCAATATTATTCTGGACGAAACCTACAACGCTTTCCACGGTAGGAATGAACCTTGTGTAAACTGGAAGAGAAAGCCCTGGCAAAGAACTTTTACTCAAGCTGCAATTTCCCAAGTCGAAGACACCGACTCTACTCGACTAGGACTCCAAACGGTGACTGAAGCTTAGGAGACTAGCAGGCTAGAAGTACATTTTCCCATCAGATCACAAAAACGCTTCTGCCAAACTCACTCGAACTGACTACTAGGAAAGAATCAACCAACCCTTCCATTAGTCTGTGAGACAGAAGCAGAAGGTTAGCCTAGTCTTTGCAGTACTTTGCACATGAAATGCTTGCTGGATTACAACATAGTAGAGATTCAGTGCACACAATAGGATAGGATTGAAGCAAGGTAAGAAAAGGAGCAATTTCCAAATGCAACCATCACTTCACAAACTATCATGACAGCAGAAAAGAACTGACCAGAGAATAGTGCGAGTCTACCTGGCCAATTTCATCATACATGACTGATTGTTTACCTGATATGAGTGTTATGATAGATTCTCGGAGAAGAGATTTTTCTTCAGAAAAGACAAAATAACCAGTACCCTGCAGTGTTTATCGTTCAAGACAGTTTCTACTTCCTAAGAACCATTTCCCAGGTTTCGAAATACATTCTTTGAGGAGAACTACACGCAATAAGACAACAGATTCCATTTGTTCGAAATGAAACTTCGTGGTGAAGAACTTGTCGTGTGCTATCCACGAGCTAGCCAGGAAATTAAACAGCAGGCAAGACATGGATGTAATAAACTTCGTACAGCTTCTAACTTTTAACCATTCGCATAGATCATGAAAAACACTCACCGAGTTTAAAATAAGGACCTACACACACATTCAGAGGCATTCGAAAAGCCAGTCTGAATTATTATAAATGCAGTTAGGACACGCCACACCAATATTTAAAATCGTGGCCGTGATGTCGTCGTTATTACTCCCTTTGCAATTTAAAAGTGACCAATAAATTTTCAATTTGCAAGCAATGTCATATTGCACAATGCAGCAGAGTATAGCATAAGGGCTATATAGTTCCGAAGAGCCCACATATAATGACATGCATAATGGTACACACAGCTATTGAAGCTATTCATAGCTCTATAAGTTGCCCAACACACGAAAAATGTATACTGATAGGGGTGTGCAGACTGCAGAGGACGGAGATGCTTTCAGAGACTTTATATATATTATACACTTCACAACCAACACAGGAGAGTACTATACTGCAGATTGCAGAATATACAACAAAGAAGAATCATCTTCGCTTCTTCTGTTCCTCCAAGGACTCACAATTTCTCATTTAATTCTAATCCTGAAAGATTTGTTATCGCACGTACGTGTGTAACCTTCTCCAGATTCTTTAATGGTATTTTAGCGTATGCCGTGCTTTGCTCAGTTATATACATACACGTGAGTGTTCTTATTGTGTACTTTGGGAAGATGCACTACACTCGCAGAGAATGAATGAGTCTTGGTAATATTGGTGGAAGAATTAAGCTTACATTGGTATATAAGAAAACCACAGGAGTCCAATACACTCTCGACAGATTGGGTGATAAATTAATAGAATTTGGGATTTACTTTGTTTCACTCGTCTTCTGGTCGCTTGAGCTTGCATGAAGGAGAGGCGGAAGGAAGAAGTTCAGAGAGGCAGTATGTCCTCTTCACTTTGAGTCATTTATTAAGCACCCAATATGTGCGAAGTGTAAAGTGTTTTTGGGTGTGAGGCAACATATACTTAAAGGTTTACATCTTAAGACCTGACTCCGTTTAGATTTTCCAATCAGCCGTAAGTCGTAATACAATACACAGGAGGTACATAAACTTAAGCATTTAAATTGATTTAACTTAATGTGACATAAGCTTAACAGAATAGTTATTGCTGCTTTCTTGGCATCACCTCGAATTATAGAGGTTGTTTCAAATTACGAGACATTCTATATAGAGTCTACATCGAGATTATCCAGGATTACGTCGATTCCAGTACAAAATTAAACAAAATTTTATAATAGCGAATGTTCCCGAAATCATCTGTCATGAAGTATTCAGGAGACAGGCACACTGTTATTGGCTCCTGCTTGAATTACATTTGGGACACACTGTTTAAATTGGAAGAATAGTATTCTTGCTTATAAGTGGAATCGGATTTCAATAACTAAAGGGAAATGTAATACTAACCTACCCTTATGTCTTATGTGTATTGTCATTTAGCGCAAACAACGAGTTCAATTTTTTAATATTAACAGTTCCATAAGTTTCATTATAATCGTACTGCACTCTTTTCCTTCAATCTATAGTTAATGACATCCTCCATGAAGGCGAGTATCAAATTTAATGCTCACTTCACCTCAATAATCTAGCTTCCATTCAGAAATGTTGTCACTGTGCTGTGCACAGACTAACGACGAACCGGCAGACTATTGCCAATAATAGTGTAATTGGAGATGAGTCAATGCTAATATACAGTTAAATGCGATCAAGAACTGAATGGGCAGTAATACTTGTTCAGTTTAGTTTCACGTACCTAAATGTTGAACTTTGCAAATTGTAAGTAAACATTTCTTATATTCCACGGGGAAACCACCTTTAACGAGTTGTCAGCTTCGTCACATAACACGTAAAATAAAGTTCCCTCGCCCATAAATTGCTGTGGACCTCAAGGGACACTGATCCCTCAAGAAACAACGACTTCTCCCAAGGCTGAGCACTGTCTGCATCCGCATTCAATTCTCGTTGTTTATCGATGAATAAGTAAGTCCCGTTGTACTTATGTACCCTTTAGACACCAGTTCCCTATTGACTAACAATGTAAGCATGTCAATTTCCTTATGGTAAAGTCTTTCTCAAGGCCGGAAGGCTATCAACCTTACCTTCCTCCTAGGCTTAGACATCTCTCAAAACAAACAAGTGATGATACTATCTATACCTTCACCTGTCTAGTATATTTTTGAGTAAATTACATCTTCGGTTTAATTATTCGAACATTTGTTACTTACAATAATAATATTTTACAATTTCATAAAGCAAATCAAACTATTGATTGTCCAGCTAACCACAGAGATTCGCAGATCACTGATCCAGATTAAGGCCTAATAACGTATGAGTAGTATGAGTAGCAGCCAACAGCAATGTAAAATCCAAACATGTAACCTTGAACCTGAAGAACGAACGGTCGAAACCACAAGAACCAAGGCCGGTTTGACCAACCAAAAACAAGTTAGAAATAACAAGATGATGAGAGATGAGGTAGAAAAAAGGAAATTTTTAAACATTATTTCGGATTGAATGATCCGCTTGCGTAATATACATACACACTCCTTGTCCAGGATTTCGCTGTTCTGGCCAGCAGTAGCTTATTAACTGGTGAGGTAGGAGGTAGCCCAAAATCTTAAATCTTGTCTGAGTTGCAATCTAAGCTGAATCGGATACTCAATTCAAGGTAGGGCAAGGAACAAAAGATGAGAAGGAGGTGGCAGGTGAAGTTATTATTATTTCGCAAACTCATCTCCCGATTGTAGATTGTAAAAGCATAAAAAACTACAAGTTCAATTGAATCTTGAGTGAGATCAAGAGTCTTCTTCTCATGACCAAAGACTGGAGTAAATTAATAGATATGAGACTTGCGTGGAATGATGATGAGATCAGCGTAACGAGAAATAACTAAAGTTCACTTGGCCTTTTTTAAAATTTGCATGTTCGATGTTGACTTGACTGGAATTTCTACTGCTGGAAACACATATACTAAACTTGTCCTTGTTGCTTGTGCCAATTCATGCATCTCTTTCATTCTTTAATGGGATTGCTTTAAACGAGTTCGCAAGTCAGGTGCAAAAACCTAATAATTTTATTGATTTTTTAACCCCAGTCGTGTTTATACACTCCACATCTGCACCTAAGTTCCAACTGTCCAGTGGATTTAATTCACACTGACGGGCTGTTAGATTGGGTGAGAGAAGTGGAAGCATTTTTCAAGGATTTATTACCACCCATAATCTGCAGGTTAAGTTTTAGCTTATATATCGCTTATTGTATGTGATACGAATACACAATGTTGACAATACGTACATTTGTTTATTTTGCGAAATGACAAGAATATTTCCTTCCGTTTAAAATTCCTCAACAACACATTCATGTGCTACCAAATATAGTTACATAAGCAATCCAACCCATCTAATCTCCATGTAAAGTTTTACTTGAGCTGAATTGTAAATTATGAATTAGTTCTGATCTATAGAGTGTATGGTTGGATATACCGAATACATGCAGCAACCTAGCCTCGGCTCATTTTTAAGTCCATCCGTGTACAAAACGAGACCACGGCGATTCGTACATTTGCATTATTATGCAAGGCTTAATATGTGTTGGAGGTCATTCATAACAATATAGTTGTACGGTACGAATAAAGTTAGAAGACGAAGAAAAAGTTGTTACAAAAAAGTAAGGATAATTTATATCTGTATCCGTTCTCCAAAAGTGAACATACTTCGTAGGCACGTTTGAAACTAATGATTCTAAATAAGGCAGTTGAAATAATATGTTATTTTTTGAATGACTCAAAATGTCACTTTAAATTTCCTCGACCTACTCATTCTAAGTATTCTCACTAAAAATACCTGCATTACAAAAGTATTGTATTTTACACACAAAAATGATTCAACATAATTCGTTGTTCAGCTCTTTCATTGCTTCGCTCTCTTTTGGCATGTTACGTAATATAACTATGATGACTACAACTATAGCTAACCATAAAACAGTAAATCAATTCAAAGTTTTATTTCGTTTAAAAAAATATGAGGTATTAACCTACTGGAAAACTGCTTACCCCAATCCAGAATTAATGTTCTATCAGATATATGAATACTCTGAAAGAAATCGATATTATTAAATTTCCTGAAAACGCACTCTGATTAATTTATGTTTGGAGTTTCCTTGAAGAAACGTGTGGATCTGAGCAAATGCCTGCCTCAGGTAAAGTGTGAATCCGTCTGGTCGGCAGTTGTCATATTAAAAATAAATAATGAAAT
>JAQGBV010002082.1:0-12749 GCA_034698685.1 Isotomurus pseudopalustris
CCCTCTAGCGGGTCAACGGAGAAAACGCACTTCTCGGTGATGATGACGTCAACGCACCGCGTCCCGGTCAGCGGCAGGTCACACGACGGGATTATCTTGTGGTCGCCATTCTTACTCGTGTGCTCCATCGTTACAACAACTTTCGTTCCCTCCCCTGCGGACACAAGGTCCATCGCCCCGCCCATTCCCTTCACCAACTTGCCCTGCGTCACAAATACAATTTGTTAGGTGCATGCATAGATTACTGCACAATTTTACTAACGGGGATCATCCAGTTGGCCAGGTCACCGTACTGCGACACCTGCATCGCCCCCAAAATCGTCAAGTCTATGTGACCACTGCAACAATCAACAATAATCAACTACTTAACACTGTTTCCACGCAACAACTGTCTGAATCACGCAGTATTACTAACCCCCTGATCATGGCGAATGACTCATCAGAGGAGAAATAACTCGCCCCTGGCAACACGGTCACGGTCTCCTTCCCCGCGTTAATCAGGTCAGCGTCCTCCTGACCGTCTTCAGGGAAGGGTCCAAGGTTCAGGACCCCGTTCTCGCTCTGCAGGTGCACGACCACACCCTCCGGAATGTAATTAGATGATAACATCGGAATTCCTATCCCCAAGTTGGCTGGAAACACAAATTATTGACGTCACGTACCGTACATTCCGTTTGCTCAAAGTCTATGCATGATCCCCGAGTGACCGGCCAATACTCCCGCCAACCTGTGGCTTCGACTGTGCGGTCGGAGACCGCGCTGTCGTCGATAGTGGGGGGTGTGGCGACCGCGCTGATGCTGCTGCCCTGCAGCAGCATCGCGCGGTCAGCCGAGCCACCCGCTATCGCTCTCAGGCAACAAGACGTACCGTACATTCCGTTTTTGAACTCGAGCGCGGCCCTCCTGGCGATCTTCTCGCGAACCAACTTTGCGGGACTCGTCGGCTTCGCTGGTTTCGACGGGTTGTCGTTGTCGTTCTCCTTCTTCCTCACCGTCCGTCGCTACGCAACCAAAACTCAAATAAAACCATGGCAACAAGAACAACTGTTTAAAAAAACCGCAGACCTCAATTCTCTTTTGGTAATCTTTCCCGTGGACGACCCTCTTGACGTAGATGGACGGTACGTGAACATCCTCGGGTGTGATCTCATCGACAATCTCCTCCACCTCAACAATCGTCACCTTGCTCGCCTTACACATCGCAGGGTTAAAGTTGCGCGCTGTCTTCCTGGCAACCAACACAATCACAATCACTTAGCAACAACAAAAAAAAACAATTTTATAAAACCACACCCACCTAAAGGTGATGTTTCCCTGTCGATCAGACTTCCACGCCTTGACGAGAGAAAAGTCCCCGGTGATTGCTTCTTCAAGAATATAGTTCCTCCCATTGTACTCCCTGCTTTCCCTCTGCTCCGACGAGATCTCCACCCCCTTCCCCCCCTTCCCGTACTTGATCGGCGCACCCCCCTCGTGAATCAACGTCCCGTACGCCGTGGGCGTGAAAAACGCCGGAATCCCCGCGCCCCCCGCCCGAATCCGCTCCGCTAGCGTTCCCTACAATATCATTTAGCATAGAATTTAACCGCACAATCATCCGTGACGTCATTGTTAATTGCTGTTGTTGTGACTGACTTGGGGGGTGAGTTCGACTTCGAGTTCGCCTTGGAGGAACTGCCGTTCGAACTCTGCGTTTTCGCCGACGTAACTCGCGATCATCCGCTTAATCTGCTTCTGCTTAAGCAGCAGCCCCAATCCGAAATTGTCAACACCCGCGTTATTCGAAACGACCGTCAGGTCGCGGATCAAAGGGAGACCCAACAACGCCTGAAGCAAGTTCTCAGGAATTCCACATAACCCGAAACCTGGTGACCACAGAAACAATTCCGTCACCTGGGAAACCCTCATTAAGTACCTTAAATTGTAAGTAAATAAATTGCGTTACCCCCCACAAGAACCTTTGCCCCCGGGTGAATGTCCTTGACGGCCTCGGTGGGGTCATCGTAGAACCGCGCTCCACGCCGCGCAGCAGACACTGACAGCAGCGCGCGATGCAATAAGGGTCCTCCTGAGGACCTTCTCCTCAGCAGCAGCACCTGTTTCAGTAGCATATTTTTTTTTGTTGGGTGCTCCCGCGCTGTTGTCCACACTGCTGGCTCAATGCCAATTGCTCTCATCAGAATCCAAACTTGATCATTTCTCTGCTCTGCTCTTCTTCGGAGCTCTCTGCTATTTTTAGACCCCCTCCTCGACCATTTTGCAGGCGACGACCGCTGCTGCTGCTGAGGATTTAATTGTTCCAGGGAGAGAGAAGAGGAGGACCCTGCAGGGCCCACAACAACAAAGGTCAGGATGGACCCTGAAATGTTTCTGGAGGTGTCGAACCAGGTCACGAAGCTCAAGATGTTCCCATACTTTGACATCGCACACGCCGCACTCTGCTGCCTACACGTCAGGGAGGACCTCGGATCTGGTAACAACTTCCTTCGCAACAGACACATTTCCATGACAACAAGTAACTGTTATTGCGTAACTATAGGAACGCACGGGTTCTCTCGCCGCCACCCCCTGGCGACGTGGTTGTGTTGCCTGGTGGAGATCTACGCGGGGGGGATGCTCGCGTCATTTTTCCTCGGCGAACCCGTCCTCTCCCCCCTCAAGTCCAACCAACACATCGCACTCTACTCTGCCGTCTGGTAACACCCAGCAACTCATATATTTCCATGGAAACCAAATTCATTATTGTCTCACATTCCCCCCACGTAGGTACTTGATATTCTACTCCCCCTTCGACTTTGGCTACAAGATCTCAAAGTTCCTCCCCGTCAAACTCGCATTCTCCGTCATGAAGGAAATTTACCGGTAATAATCAATCTCCATGGAAACAACATAATTTATTGTTACCTAGCAACAAATAAATGCTGGTTGATGTGTGTGTGTGTGTGTAGTGTGAAGAAGGTGTCGGACGGGGTGACTCACTCGTTGAAGGTCTACCCGTCGGCGTACCTCATCGCGTTGATTGTGGGAACGGTCAAGGGCAACGGCGCAGGGTTCCTCAAGATTTTCGAACGACTCCTCCGCGGGGTTTGGACACCCGGCGCTATCGAAATCCTTCAACCCTCCTTGTACGTTTCCATCGTTACACTATTCTCCGTTTCCTAGGTGACTAAAACTTGATTAATTTGTTGCTATAGCCCCACGAAGGCGTGCATAGCGGCCTCGGTGATATTCCTCCTGGACAAAAAAACCGACATCATCTCCGCACCCCACTCACTACTCTACTTTGGAATCGTCGTCTTCTTCGTTTACTTTAAGGTTAAACCGCACCCACTCAAACACCAACCACGCCCACTCAAACTAATTAATTCCAGGTCTCCTCAATCCTGCTGGGCATCCACGACCCGTTCGCGCCCTTCGAGAACATATTTTGCGCGTTATGCATGGGCGGGTTAGCGGACGCGATCACGCGGGCCTTTGGGGGGAAGAACGCGGTCCCCTCGTCCTCCTCCTCTTCAGCCTCCGCTGCTGGCCCCGGGGGAGGAGCCGCACCCACTCCTGGCGGCGTTGGTGCAGCCCCCGGCGGCTCATCCGGAGGCCCTCCCCCCGCTCCCCAAGACAGCAAGAAGAAAGATTAACTCTACCATCGTTATTTAGTCAACAACAGTTTTATGAACCACCCTGTACCCAATTTGAAATAAATGACAAGATTCACCCGGTACAAAAATGTTTAAAAGCGTTGTCAAGCAAGACAGAGAATTTATTTCGTAGTAACTAGGCAGTGTGCAGTGTAATTAGTAAAATGCAAATATGCAACTGGTGAATATTTATTAGTTCTGGAAGAGCTGCCGCGTGAAGTCGACGTAGTCGAGGGCGCCGAGGGGCGTGGTCGACCCCGTCTTCGGGTCTACCCACGGCTTCATACGGGACACACAGTAGTCCGCCATCTCCTTTGTCAGGTTCTGCAATTCAAGGTCACACACATTAGGTCACAACAACAACAACAACAACAACAACGGCGCTGCTTACGGCGTAGAGTTCATCTTTGGTGACATAGTTCCTCTCTGCGCCGGAGGTGATGGCGCGGAAGGCGTTTTCGATTTCCTCGGACGACTGAACGTTTTCGGTCTCCTTGGAAATCATGAACGCCATGTACTCCTGCAGACTCACGTGACCGTCCCTGTTCGGGTCAACGCCACCTACACACAATACACACAACAATCAGTCAGTCAGTCAACAACCAATGTTGTCACCGCGCGCCGCATAAGTTCCACCCACCGAGGATGGTTTCGAACTCTGGATCGGGTTGTCCCTCCTCGACCATGGGGAGGTCATACCCGAGCGCGCGAAGGCACGACTTGAATTCCTGGTGATCCAGTCTCCCGCTCTTGTCCTTGTCGAAATGCTTAAACATCATCGAAAACTCCTTCAACGCGTCCTCACTCACGCCGCTCTGGTTGCGCGCCTGGATCTGCTGCTCCAAGTTGTGCTGCATCCTCATCCCCAACTGGTCCAACTGGTCCCACGCCTAATCACAATTACAACGGTCAGCAACTTGTCGTCAGTGGGTGTGGTCATGTGTGTGGCGGAGATTGTACCTGAGCGAGTCCGACGGTCGAGTGTTCGGTGTAGCGGTTATCGAGGATGAGGTGCTCTTCCAGGATCGCACCGAGGTCTTCAATCTTCTTCAGGTCAGAGCGCCGCGCGCGAACCTCAACTGCCTTACGCTTCGTCGCCTCCAACTGCTGCTCCAACGTTCCACTACCCTCCATCATCGAGGACCTTACGCGCAAAAAAATTTAATCATTTGTTGCCACGCAACCAACGACGCGGATTATACTAACTACTACTACACACAACCAATGTCAGTTACTTAATACTTCCTTTGTTAATAATAATTATCTCCACGACAACAAAAGTTAATGAACCCCGTTAAATTCACTTCTAATTGTTGAACAAATCTATTTACCCATCCCCCCACCCGAGCAGCCTGAACCTGCACCATCACCATCACCACCACCAACCAACATGACAATAACCATCACCAAGGAAACAAATGAATAAAATAAATGTCATCAAAGAAATCTCCATAGCAACAGAAGTGTACCTGGTCTCGGTGAGCCAGGAGTGGAAAGCGTTAGCGATTTTGGCGAACTCCTTTCTGAGTTTATCGTTTTCCTCCTGTCGCTCGAGTTCCTTGTTGAGGTCGACGTCCCTCTCCTTGATGATCTTCTGCAAGTTCCGCCACGTGTCCTCCAGCGCCTCCATCGTGAACCACGTGTACGGATTCGGACCAACGTTGAAACTCTTTATCCGCTTGTCCAACTCACCCAACGACTGGAAGTCCGACTCCGCTGATGACAACGACGCCTGGAACTGCGCGTGCGCGTCCCGGAGAGCTCTATCAATTTTACAACGAGAACAACTGATTAGAGGAGTGCTTTTGCAATGTTGTTCGGTGATATGAAAAGTGCTTTCACGATGTTCATCACGGAGATGCAACGGAGTAACATTGACGATGCTTTAAAAAAGTAATCTCCAACTGACCTGATTTCCTCGATGGAGTTGCACCTGACGGGATCGGTGAGATCCTCCTCGGCATTTTCGAACCACGAGTTGAAAGCGGAAGCTTTCTTGGCGAAGGTCAAGTAGAGGTCTTCGATCTGCCTGAACTGTTCCTGCATCAAAAGGAGTCTGTCCTTCCTCGCCGACGACCCCCGCAGCAGCCCCTCCCACCGCCCCTTCACGTCCTCAAACCGCTTCTCTATCATCACCGACTGCACGTGACCGTTCTCAATTAACCTAGCAACACGCAAACACTTAATTAACTCGTATTCACCAACGCAATATTTCCATGCCAACAAACCTGTCCCTGAGGTTCTTGATGTTGGAGACGCCCTCGTGTTCGAAAGCGGCGAGTCCGGCGTCAAAAGTGTCCTGTTTGGTCAGTAGTGTTTGCACAGTTGAGAGGTCACGGCCAAACTCTTCCGACTTGACGTGCCCCTCCTTATCCAGGATCCAGGACTCGACCACATCCGCCTTCCACATGAACTGGAGGTACGCCGAGTTATCCAGCAGCCCCTGCTTCCTCTTCGCTGCGAGGTGCGCCAACGAATCCGTCTTCTGCTTCAGCTGCGTCAGTCGCTGGCTTATCCCGTCGCTGTGGTGGTTACCCCCACTTATCAACTCCTCCCCCCCATCTACTATCTCCGTCACGTTCTCACGGTGAGTCAACAAATCCGTCTCAAACGCGTCGTGCTTCTTTAACAGCCCCTGCACACACAAATCACTCTGTCAGTTTGACCTCAATTCACACGTCGCCGCTACACTTAGGTCACAGTCTCGACGTAAATTGCAAAAAGGTGCTGACCTGAACGGCGGCCATGGAGTCCCCGAGGTCATCGACAACGAGCAGCTGCTGTTTCTCGCTGATCCACGCCTCCTCCTCCTCGACTTTCGCGAGGAACTGCTGGTAAACGAGTGATTGGTCGAGCTTGTCGCCCCTCCCACCACACAACGCCTTTAGCTCCGCCCACGCCTGGCCCAGCGCGCTTAGCCGCGCCTCAATCTCGTTCACCCCAATGTTAGCCACGTCCATCAGCTTCTGACCCGCCTCCTGAACAGACTGAATCGCAGGCTCGTGCTGACCCAACTCCGCCTCCAACCTCTTGTGCTTCTTCTTCAGGTTTTGAACTCCTACACATCATCAACCAATCAAATACTAATACCTGACCTCTAAGCCACGCCCCCAAAATAGTACTAACCAGTGAGGTCCCTCCCAAAATCGGATGACCCAACGAGAAGTTTCTTTTCCTTGATCCAGCTCTCCTGATCGGCGATATCCCTAAAGAACTGATGAAGGGTGTTCGCCTCATTAAGCCTCGCCTGCCTGTGACTCGCGAGATTCTTAACGCGCTGAAACCGCTCATTGATGCTCCCGCGCTTCTCCTGAATGGCGCCCGCGTCAAACTGACCCGACTCGATGAGACTGTCCGCCTGCACATTCAAATCCTCGATCCGCTCCTCGTGCGCCGAAATATCCGCCTCAACGAGCATCTGCTTCTTCATGAGGTTCTGCACCGACGCCAAGTCCTTCCCCGCGTCGTCAGAGGTCAGCAGCGACTCCACCTCCCCCAACCAAAAGTCAAGGTCCTTCACCGCCGCAACATACGAGCGCTGCTTGTTCGCTTCCTTCAGCTTTTGCGATTTTTCTGACGTCTTGATCGTTAGTGTCTCCCACTGGCGGGCGATGGACTCGAGTCTGACCTCAACCGCCTCCTCTGACCCTGCGCACTGCCTCTTTTCAATCAGATTGTGTCCCATCGCTAAAACGGACTGAATGCGGTCAGCGTTAGCGGCGAGCTCCGCCTCAAACGCTTGGTGCTTCTGGTGCTTCGATTGAATGTTCGCGGGGTCCTTGTACGACTCCTCAGTGGCAAACTGCAGCTTCTCACCGATCCAGTTCTCTATCTCGTCCGCGTCACGTGAAAACTGCTGCAGCGTCTGCGACTCTCCGAGGCGGGAACGCTTCTCTATCAGCGCCTCCTTCAATTTCTCCCAACGCGCCAACACTGACTCCATCTTTTGCTCTATCTCACCAGTCGCGTAGTGCTGCTGCGAAACCAACTGCTCGCTAAACATCTGCAGCTGCTGCATCTTCTCCTCCTGAGAACCTATCGCCTTGTCAAAGTCCTCGTGCTTCTTTATCAACGCTTCCACGTTGTCTGAACCCGTTTCTGCAAGGAATTGCTCCCTGAAATTAAGAACCGTTTTAGGGGGCGGTCATGGATTATGTGGGGGGGAGAGAGAGGGGATTTGAGCGATATGAAGAAGGTTCGAAGTCTGTGGATGGCCTGGTTTTGGAGTTACAGCAATTTTGGGGATTTAAAACTAGCAGACCCCATCCATAGATGACTTGACAGCGCTCGGCCGACACGCCCCCCACTATCGCTCTCAGGCAACATGACCCCATCCATAGATTGCGTGGGGACATTTAAATAGGGTTTAGGGTTTGATTTGGCCAAAAATATCTTTGGATAGCCCCCCGATTACCCGGCTAATACTGAAAAATATGAGTTTAAACATCATCCATAGATTGTGTTGAAAGATTGATTTGTTCGCCAAAAAAAAACAATAAAAATCTATGGACGGCCCTGACTAACTCTAAGATTTTTTTAAAAAACAAGAAAAGAGCCCTCAAAATCTGTGGACAGCCCCCACGGTTGACCGGCCCACATTTCTGAAAACCGCGAGCCTCGACTGTGCGGTCGCAGACCGCGCTGTCGTCGATAGTGGGGGGCGTGGCGACCGCGCAGATGACCGCGCGGTCGCTCGCCCCCCACTATCGCTCTCAGGCAACACTCACCGTGATCCCATCCAAGCTTCAGCCTGTTCGCAGTCCCTGTAGAAGAGCATGAGTTCTAGGCACTGGTCGAGTTGTACCCTTCGTGAGATCCATGCCTTTTCGAGTTCCTGCCTTGCCTCCTGCATCGACTCGAGTTTCTCTCCGATCTCGACGCTGGCGTAGTGCCGACTCTCGAGCAGCTGCTTCCCGAACATCTCGAACGCCTGGAAGGTTCCTCCCCTTGCGTCCATCTCGGTGCGGTGCTCCTGGTGGCGCTCAAGCAGAGCCTCCGCCCCCGTCACGTCCACGCCCAACTCGTCAGACGACACCAACGATAAGATACTGTTGATCCACCCCATCAGGTCCCTACACACAAACAAAATCAATTAGCATCTCCACGGCAACAAAAAAATAGAGTAAACAGAGTCACCTGTAATCGGATAGGAACCGTTGAAGATCGTAAGAGTCGAGAAGTTTTTCTTTCCTGGCATTGGCCTTCCCTTGCAGCTGCATCCACTCGGAGTTGATTTCCTTCTGCTTCGAGTAAATTGTCTCCGCTGACTCTGGGTGCGTCTGCATCAGCTTCGACGCCATCTCGTCTAATTGGCGGATCCTGTCGCCCAGCGCGGCGAGGTCGCGCTCAAGACCTTCGTGCTTGCGCTGGAGAGCTTGAACTGTTCGCAGGTCCTTCCCCAGGTCGTCCTTGCTCAGCGCTTCGTCCTTCTCCAATATCCAGTCCTTCGTCTCGTCAACGTCTCTGCACAGTCACACTCTTTGTTAATGCACATGACTTCATTAAAGCACTCAAAGTACTTGGTCAAAGCACCTCAGCTTCGTTAAAGCACCTCGCAACATCCTCCAAGCCAGTTACACACTTCGTTAAAGCACTTGTGAACCTGTTAAAGCACTTCCACTTGCCTGTGAAACCGCTGAACCTGATGAGCGGACCCGAGTTTCTCTGCCTTTTCCTGTGTGACCTGCTGCAGAGTGTTCCACTTGGAGTTGAGATCCTCCAGCTGCGTCTGAATCTTGACGGCCGCCTCAGTCTGCCCCAAACTCATGAGCTGCATCGCAATAACGTTCATCTCCGCCAACCTCACCTCATTCGCCTTCAAGTCCGACTGGAAGTCGTCAAACTTCTTTTGCATCACCTCAACCTGCTCAAGGTCAGCGTCACTCGAGACCTCCGCGACCTAAATCAGCACATTTCACTCATTCAGTGCCCAAAAAGGTCCTGATTCAGGTCAAAAAACCCACCTGAACCTGAGCATACTGCTCCTTATCCTTGATCCACTGCGCCAGCTCGGCAGCCTCCCTCACGAGAACATACGCCTTGCACGCCTCATTCAGCTTCTCCTGACGCTCCTTACCCAAATTCAACAACTGACCGTACTGCGACTCAATCTGACGCTGGCGCGCTGTTATACTCGACTTGTCCGCCAAATTCTGCTGAGACGCTGACAATCCTGCGTCTATCCTCTTCACGTACGCCGCCGGAACAAAACCTTGCCTGTCATTCACCTCCACCTTCCACCAGTCCTAACATCAAAAACACAATTAACACAATTAAACTAATTAACATATTTAACTAATTAACACAATTAACTAATTATGATTAAACTAATTACCAAAATTAACAAATTAACACAATTAAAACAATGCGCACCTTATTATTGGAGTTGAGAAGGACGAGCACATCGCCCTTCTTCATGGAGACCTCCCTCGGGCTCTTTTCATTGTAATCATACAGC
Source organism: Isotomurus pseudopalustris (assembly GCA_034698685.1). Lineage (NCBI taxonomy): Eukaryota > Metazoa > Arthropoda > Collembola > Entomobryomorpha > Isotomidae > Isotomurus > Isotomurus pseudopalustris. The sequence continues at coordinate 10,093 of JAQGBV010002082.1, forward strand.
GCCATGACAACTTCCTTGACTGACCCAGAAGAGAAGTCGTTGATTGGAGCCTGCTTGCAATTATCCGCCTGCTCACGAAGATTATTCACCGTCGACTTGAACCCCTCGAGATCAGACATCAACGCTTCGTTCTTCTTCAGCAACGCCTCACTACTGTCCTCGTCCTTCCCGTAGTCATGGCTTATCACCAACGGCTCCTTCTCCTTCATCCATGACTCCGCCTCATTCGCATCCGCAAAGTATTGGTGCGCCTACACAACAACAACAGCAATCAACAACACAATTCCTCAACAGCGACCACCAAGGATCCTCAGCAGCGACCACCAAGGATCCTCAACAGCGACCACCAAGGATCCTCAGCAGCGACCACCAAGGATCCTCAACAGCGACCACCAAGGATCCTCAACAGCGACCACCAAGGATCCTCAACAGCGACCACCAAGGATCCTCAGCAGCGCCCAAGATGTCTTAAAACAGTAGTACTCACCAGAACGGCATCCTTAAGATCCTCGAGTCTCTTCTCGGCCTTCTCTTTAACAGCGTCCCAGTGCTCTTGTAATTTCCCGACTCTCTGCTCGACCTCGACGGCCATAAAGTTCCCTGACCCCACAATCTCCCTCCCCACCCCCAGGACACTATTGATCCTCCCCTCATGGTTAACAATCTCCCCCATCACCACCGAATGTTTCTTGATCAAATTCTGAACACCAATCAGATCCCTCCCCCTGTTATTCGACCCAACTATTGGTTCCTTCTCCCTAATCCACGCCTCCTCGTCCTCCACGTCCCTGAACAGCTCCTGCACTCTCAGCGAGTCCACCAGCTTCTTACGCCGCTGCTCAAGGGGGCCCGACAGCGCTTCATAACGTCCTACCACCGTCCCTGATTTACGCTCAATGTTGTCTTTGTCGAAATGACCGCGCTCGACAAATTCTTCTGCTGTCGCGCGGATCCCCTCAACGCGCTCCGAGTGACCTGCGACATCCGACTCCAAGAGCTGATGCTTCTTCTGGAGGTTCTGGACTGAGGTCAGGTCCTTCCCGTAGTCCTCCGAACTCAACTGACCTTCCACTTCCCCCAGCCACAGTTCAATGTCCTCAATCGTCCTGTTGAACTGCTGCTGCTGAGACGCCTCTGATAAACGGGACTCTTTCTTTGACGCCGCTTCCTCCAGCGCCGACCACAAACTCAAAATGTCCTCAAGGCGCGACTCAACTATCCCCTCACTCAAATCCGTTTTTATCCCGCGACCGTTCGACACTATCTCCTCGATCCGAGACTTGTTCGATCCCAACTCCTTCTGGAAATTCGCGTGCTTCTGCACCTTCCCGTTCAAATTCGTAGGGTCCTGCAAATTAGCAGCCATTTTTGTAATGTTCCACGAAAGTTTCCAGGAAATGTTCCCAAAAAAAACAACTCACCAAATAGGAATCATCGGAGGCGAACTTGAGTTTCCCCCGAATCCACCCACTCGTCTCGTCGCAGTCCCTCTCAAACGCCATCAACTTGTAACTCGCCTCCAGCGCCGCCCTCCGCAGCGCGGATTTCTCAAGAAGCGCGTTCCTCCGCTGCAGCAGAAGCCCTGGAAACCAAATTCATTTGAAATTCACCCCTGAAGGATTAACCGGCCAATACCCCCGCCAACCTGTGGCTTCGACTGTGCGGTCGCAGACCGCGCTGTCGTCGATAGTGGGGGGCGTGGCGACCGCGCTGATGCTGCAGCGCAGCATCGCGCGCGGTCAGCCGAGCCACCCGCTATCGCTCTCAGGCAACACTTACCGCGTCTAGTGGAGACATCTTCCGCGGCGTAGTGCTGCCCTTCGATCAGCTTGGAAGCGAACTCATCGAGCGCCTTGATCTTCTCCTCCTGCGCGGCGAGGGACTTTTCGAAATCCTCGTGCTTCTTTATCAGCGCCTCCACGCTGTCCAAACTGTCCCCGCTGTCCAGGTTCTCAAGGAAGGCCTAGAGACAATTGCAGCAGCATTTTAGGTCACGTAATCAAGGTCACAACATGTCGCGCGCTGCATCATACCTCCTGCTTAGCCATCCAAGTGTCAGCCTGTTCGGTATCGCGGTAGAACAACTGTAGGTCCATGCACTGCTCATAGAGGACCCTCCTGTCCTCCCACAACGCGAGGAGACTAATTTTCTCGTCCTCAAGATTCTGGAGTTTCTCGCCGACCTCAACTCCAGCGAAATGTTCCTTCTCAACGAGCAGCCGTCCAGAGTCGTTGATGAGTTTGAACGAGTCCTCCCTCGCGTCAATCTCCCCCTTGTGCTCCTGGTGGCGCTCCAACAAACCCTCCGCCCCTGCGACGTCCTTCGCCAGCTCATCCGCGCTAATGAGGTTCTTGGTCTCCGTTATCCAGTTGACCAGGTCGCGGTACTCGGAGAGGAACCGGTGCAACATGTAACTGTCGTCCAACTTACTCTTCCGCAACTGCAAGTTATCACACATTAGTTTTATGTTTCGACAAATTTTGGCGGCGAATTGTCACAAGTGGTCGAAAAGTGTCGAAAAAAACCAGAGGTGATCAAATTAACCAACTAAATTCGCCAAATTTCGCGACTCGCCAAAACAGATGCCAAAAAAAGGTACATTCGCCAATCCTCGCCAAAATCAGCGATATCGCCAATTCCTCGCCAAAATCAGCGA
>JAQGBV010002083.1:0-12747 GCA_034698685.1 Isotomurus pseudopalustris
TGTGTGTTCGTGACACTCCTGACTCCTGCGTGTGTGTTTCTCCTTGGTGGAATGTTTGTAAAGAAGGAGAGAAACAAAATCCCTGTCGTGTCTCATGTCAGCCATTCCCATAATTCATCTCCCGAGTGATATTATTTTATTCGCACCACATTCACTTCCTCCTTCTTCTTCTTCTTCTTCTTCTTCTTCTTCTTCTTTTTCTTCTTCGCAGCATCTGCTCCTTCTTCTTTCCTCGTTGGTCACTTTACTCTCTCTCCGGATTAAAATGTGAAACAAGAACAAGTCTACAAGTCTACTCACCATTCTCCTTCATCCAGAAGTGAATGCTCCTTCTGCAACAACCCACACAAACATTAAGTCCATTCCACAACACCCAATAAGTCTGCAGAGTTCTTTACAAGAAGTGAACTTACGGGAACGCTTCGACGTTGCACTCGAGCGTAACGTCGGTGTTGATGGGAGCACCGACCAGTTGATTGGGAACCTGGATCACCGGGTGAACTACACAGCCAAACAATAACAACAACGAATCTTTAATGACATCAATCACTCCATAAAAGACGTTCAGGGTGGGGAGAAAGTGGTTCCTCCATTTGGATGAGATGGCTGAGTGCCAAGGGAGAGTTTATCTTAAGACACAACTCCACTCTTCTCAAGAAGAAGAAGAAGAAGAAGAAGATGAGGCTCATAAAAAATTAGTAAATAGAGACCAAAGGGTGGTGACTCACCCACAGCACCCTCGCTACACTATATACAATGCTAACTTTCTCCTTCCTTCCTTCCTTGCCTGTTGCAACGGGTGAGCTCATAAATATTTGCATTTCTCCGTCTCTTCGAATGTCTTCCCTGGGCGTCTTAAAACATGTGTTCATTAATCCCTACAACCTCCGACGGAGCAGAGAGATGCCCCAAATGTGCAAATGGCCAAAACTTTATGAAATCTCTACACAACTTTCTCCTACCTTCCTTCTTCGTCTTCTTCTGACCCTTTCCTTACTATCCTTCTTGTTGTGTAACATTGTACGTCTTACGAACGGAGGAGGAAGCGGAAGAGAGTAATTTTGGAGAAAATGCGATTTAACGAGTCATTTCGCCATTCCCCTCGCCTCTGGGACAACTCATTCAAAGTCTTCCGAACCATTTCTTCTCCTCCTCCTCCTTCCCTCACAAACTAAAAACAACAAAACTTTCTTCTTCTTCTTCTTCTGTTCCTGTCGTCCTCTTCTCCTCTTCAGCCTAATCTCCATTCAATCCGATTCCTCCGAATAAATTGCCCATTACCCACCCAGTACCCACCACCCCGCTTAAAAACACAACATTCCTCCATCCAAATACCCAGCAACTCACAACTCATCTCCCTCGCCCATTTTTATGTCCCACCACTTCCCCCTAAATCAACCACACCATCGTCATCGTCATCTGCATAATCACAATAACAACCTCTGAACCTCTCCACGCAAGTGAATGTGTGTGTGGCTGCACAAATTGAATAAGGAAATAAGAAGCCATCCCCGTTCTTAAATAAATGATGATGATGACACAGATTGGAACAGATTGCATCTCAAGAATCAAATCATAGCGAAGGTTAAAGTTAAATCGAACCATTTCCCACGTCAAGTTCACCGCATGACGAAGGAGGAGAAGACGTTCTTCTTGAGACGAGAATGTTTAAGATTAAGACGATGGTGGTGTAAGAAGAAGGATACTCACAGTGCACGGAGACGAGGATCCTCTTGGAGATGGAGGGCGGGACTCCGTTGGAAGCGATGCAGAGGTAGGGTCCCATGTCAGCCCTCGAGATCTTCGCCAGTCGCAACACATTCCCCTCGAACACGGACACTGTCAATTAAAACAAAAGATGAGAGTGTGTCATTAGCAGCCACCAAATCTTTTAAGTCTCTCGCCATTCTCTCCATTCTCTGCTCCCTCTTCACTTTCCCTTTGGCCTTTTTCCCTTTTTTCCTTTTTTTATTTCCCTCGAGTCCCCTCCGCAGAAATTTTATATGAAATAAAAACAAATAAAAGAGCAAATTGAATATGACTGGAGATTGAGGAAATAAGCCGTTCTTCAGAGGATCACATCATCTCATTCCTCCAAAGACTCCGCTGCTCCTGAACTGCATCTCATCTCATTCATTGTTTTCGGAGTTCCGGAGTGACAGGGTGAGGAGGGAAGGATTCCCGGGTGATGTAAATGTCGAAGTGGGTGAAAGTGGTGAAAGTACGGATGAACGAATCTGTCATCGAGTCTCCAGAGTTGAGGTGAGATTGCCTTTTGATCTCACCTCTCTCTCCGCTGTCTCCTTAAGCAACTCCTCCGGTGTACACAAACACAAACAACCTCCCAATATTATTGCCCCTAAACAAAGTCTCTTTATTGACTTCTCCAAATGGAAACTCTCTCTCTCTCTCTCACTAAGGACATCAATGATGACATCTTTCTTTGTGGAGAGATGATCTCTAAATCCTCCGGGGCAAGTTGCGAAACAGCATCTCTGTTAAATGAACTCTGTGCTGTGCTGTATACTGTTGTTGTTGTTGGCTGAAGAAGATGGAGAAGGAAGATAGATTTTAATTTAATCAAAACAGTTTAACCCTGTCGACGGGCCCGTTTGGTTCGTGATTTAATGCCGCTTTTATGCTCTCCTCCCTTCCTAATCAACTCCTCTCCTCCGTTCCTCTCTCCACAATCTCCGGCTCTCCATTAAGCTACCCGCTACCCAAAAGACCCGAAATACCCGGCTCTCCCATCTCTCCTTGTTTTTTATAATAAATAAACAACTGCCAGCCAGCTAGCAGCAAGCTACCCGACTTCTGAGCTCCAAGTTAAAAGCCTCATTATTATCGACTCAAGGCTAACTGATTGGCAACCTCCTTTCTCCACTTTCCCACAGTCAAACACATTCCTTCTTTCCTTCTTCCTTCTTCCTGCATTTTTGGCCACACATCCCATCCGCCTCCTTTTTCACACATAAAATAATCCCACCAACGCACACACACACACACGACTTAATGCAAAATCCTTCTAAAATAAAAAATCGCTTATTTAAAGGAGAAAGCAACGCAGCGCATTAAAAGTATTAAAAAGGGAGAGTGAGTAAAAATTAGGTGATAATTTGAGAGGGCGAAGGAATTTAATAGAGAAGAAGAAGAAGAAGAAGAAGAAGAAGAAGAAGAAGGAGAAGGAGAGGAGGCAGAAGGAAGGAAGGGAGTCTTATATATCTCCGATCAAGTTAATATTTAGGAATTAATGAAGCATGAGAATCCAACCCAGTCAGTTGGTTCACTCCATTGCGTCCCGCATCCACCAGAAGAAGATGCCCGTTCTTTTCACCCACCCTCCCCGAATCTACCCGTCTTATTTCTTAATATAGAAATTCCTCTACATTCTAGAACACACAGAACAACCCACTCCAGAATGAGAGAAAAATACCATAAATTTCCATGAATTTCCCAACTTCCTCCAGCTACAATCATCCCGTTAAATAATATCGAAAGTTGACGTGAGTTTCAACGGGATATGGGAGCTGTCCCGGGAGAACCGGGTAGAAACATAATGCCCGGCATAATGCGTGGATTAACCTTGTCTCAACTTTAAATCGTCAACTTCCCTAAAGGATGAGTGGCATTAATCCTCCCAACTTTCTTCATAAGCCAACATGCGTTCTTTAAACTTTCTCCTAAGATCACCGCAAGAAACCAAAAAATCCTCCACACAACTCTCATCCACTCTCATTACTCCGCAGCAGCAGCAGCAGCAGCAGACTTTTGAATTCATTGAAAATCAATTGACTTTTTATGGGAATACATCCGCCCACCGAAGTCCCCGAAAATCTCTCCACGGGAGACAAAAGCCAGGAGAGAGGGGAGAGTTGCGGGGCTCATTAGTTTCTACGACCGAAGAATGATGAAGACCTAATGATAAAGACTTGGATGATTCCACTCACCCTGCGTCTTCGATCCCGAGTTGGCTTTCAACGTGATGTTCTGGTCGCTCTCTCGCTTCCACACGATCGAGGGCTTAGGATGACCACGGGCGTTGCACTGGAGCTTCACGGTGCTCCCCTCAGGAGCCATCACGTCACCCGAAGTATCCTCAGGTATAAAGTCCGGAGGGATCACCACCTCCAGAAACGACACCTGCACAACCACACACACATAAATTCACTACCCCGTATGTCCATCTTCCCTCGTGTGTGTGTGTGTCTTTATCACCTGACTTATCATGGGATCAGTGTTAATCTGACACATGTAGGAGCCCCTGTCCTCCTCCTTGACGCCCTTAATGTGGAGATGCCACATCGAATGGTCCGAGTGCGAAACCGACACTCGCGGATTGTGTGTGATCACGTGAGTGTGGATCGCCTGAATCGCCTTCGAATCTGCTCGCACCCATCCAACCTGAAACAAACAACCAATCCCAATCATCATCACTATCACGTAGCCCACGTCTCAAGTCTCAAGTCTTAAGAGCGTCTTAGAAGCGTCTTAGGAGCGTCTTAAGACTCCAGAGGCTCCCCACATGGAGATGAGTGCATATGCATGAGCCTCGTGAGTTATGGTCTCTCAGTTTTATGGACTTATGGAGCTCGGAGACTTCGCCTTCGCCTAATTGTTTTCAGATTGGAGCAGATTTATCGCTTTCTCCGCAACTCCTTTCTGCACTACATCTTTTTTATTATTCTTATCATAATAATGATTACTAACAAGAAGTAAGAAGCTGAGTTCCTCAAGAAACAACGCGAGTAGCGTAGTAAATAAATCACACACACAACGAAGAAGAAAAAGAAGACGGAGAAAGCGGGAGAAAGCGGGTGCGGATGTTGGGGATGATGGGAAAGCCATCTGGTCCCTCATCTCCTCCACTGCATCCCAATCAGACAAATAATAATATCAGATTTCCACACTTCCCTCCGAATGCCCCCAGAATGCAAATTCCCAAAAATTTGTTTCCAAACGGCGTAAATACGAATGTGTGTCCTCAACGTCCTCAATGGGAAGGAGGACTCAGGTAGCCACCGCCACACCACTCGACGATACTTTCCCACAAAACTCCCGTTGGATTAATAGCAACGCAGCAGCTCCCCGAATTCCCCGAATAAAGTTGAATTGAAGGGTGCATTCCTCATATATTAAGGAGGCTAGCGAACATCCATTTGGTTTTGGTCGTGTGTGTGTGTGTGTGTGTGTCGGGTGTTTTGGAGGAACAACTGCGGGAGACGAGTGATTGAAAAAAAGCCATTCAAAAAATCCGTCTTCCTTGAAATCGACTCTACATTTCCCAGAGGAGGAGAGGAAAACTGGTTGCATACAAATCGGCTTTCTCCTGCCACTCATTTCCATGTGCATCCATTCCTCCAACCACTTTATACACTTTCTATACCTTCTCTACTTTCTCATCCACCCCGTATGTTATTGTGTAAGGAGCTTTCTAATTGCTATCCCCCCATCACATCACAAGCCTTAAGTCTTAAGCCTTGAACTTCCTCTAATAAAAATTCATTTCCTACAAATGCACGCGAAGGAAGGAAGGAAGGTAGCAGAGTAGAAAGTAGAAAGGTACGCGTACGCGACGACGGAGGAAAGACAGCCGCTTTATGGACCAAATTTCCCTCATTTGCATTCATTAAAACGACACTCAAACTTTTTACTTTCTCGGATTTACTTCATATTTATTTTTATTACGAAACCACTTTATACATCAGTTGTAGCTTTACCAATGGAGGAGCAAATGAGCCAATTCCCCGAATTCCGGATTTCCACCACACTTCCCATTCAAAGCACTGCCAAACCACACATATTTAAACTTTTAAACCGTCACCGGGTAGTAGGCGTGCATTAAACCGGGTAGACTACCTATATCTACCTATCTATATATGTATATGTATACGGAGAGAGACAATGTGGATGAGAGAGACAGGTAATTGGAAAATACTTAAAGGTAGGAGATATACGGGGAGCGAAGAAGCATCTTGAGGTCTTCTCCAACTTCCACCAGCATCTTGACTCTCCTTCCCGTATTGAATACAGATTAGCCTATTTAGCCCAAAATGAGTTTACCTGCACTCACAAAACACACCCACGTTCCTAAAACTACTCAAAACTACTCAAAACTGCGCCTTTAATTCCTCATGTGTGCATTTTTGTATTTTTGTCTCTCCACAAAAAGAAGATGGGGAAACTGGTGAGGGTCATCATCATCTCAACTATCCGAATATCCGAATATCCGAAGAAGACTGAGGAAGGAAGGAAGGCAAGAAAGAGAAAGCATCCGTGGCAGTGGGGACATTTATGGAAATGGAGGAATGAGTAACGAGAGCGGGGCTCATTTATTTGGCGAAGCAGATGTTCGTGCGGAGGTGTAATGACTTCGGAGGCCGAGAGTGGCTTTCATCGCTTTCCTTCCTTCCTTTCCTCCTTCGTTCCTTCTTCAATTCCACCCAATCAACTCTAAACCCGTCAAATGAGACTTTCGACAAATCCTCACTAATCATCTCTAATCTTTTAATCATTTATCTCACATTCCTCCGCCCATTCATAACCCCCCACGTCTCATCTTTCCCTCATTTTTTACCCAAAACTTTCCCCAACTGACAGTCAACCTCCGCTTTCACCAAATCCTCCAACATTGACAAAATCCAACTTAAACTGACAGTCTTCGTTTCGTAGTCTCACCCGAAATCCAGCCAGGTTCTCCACTTTACACGAAAGCACGGCATCTCTCCCCTTCACAACCGTAATGTTCGGAATCGGCTCTCCAAACTTGGGCAACTCCCACGTGGCTGCAAAATAAAATGCAAAAACACAAACACACTTTCAATTTCAATACAACTTCTTTATTAAGGCTGCGAATGTAATCATTTGCAAGTAATATCTCAATGAATGAGCCCATTGGCTCATAAAGAGTCGTCGTATATCATTCCACACAGCCAAATGAGCTGAGCTCTCCACTAATCACAATGTGATAACCCCGTAGGACGGAGAAAGCAGGGAAAGCTTCGAAAAGTCTTTTGTTTCGCAGGACGAGAGACTGGCGAACACAAAAGAACTTTTGTGTGGAGCAGAGAACATATTATTTCATTATGAAGTGCAGTGGACCTTGAAAGATTAATGTGGAGATGACTGGAACAAGCAACAAGAAGAATTCTTCATAAATATTTCCACAAAAATGAGAAAGCAGGCTAACGCTAACGTCAAATATTAAGGACAAGACCGAGGAGATCGATTAAACTCATCTGCATTTGACTCTCCAGCCTTCTTTCCTCCTCCTCCTCCGTCTTCTTCTTCTTCTGAATGCAACGCAATTTCAACATTCAACTGATCTCTAATTATACACCAACGACCTACACACAAACTAAACGTGTAAACCTCGCTGATTTTTCTGTGCCAACTCCAGAACTCCAGAAGTCGAGTTTCCAAAGAACTGAAAGCTCATAACACTTTCTCCTGGTCGCATTCACCATGCATTCAGCTAATCTTTAGTTTCAGTGCTTTTTTAGTAGTCGACGGGGATGACGGGGGATTCAGAAGGGATCGAGATGAGTGTAACGAAGTAAATAGCCCAGTGGGTGGCAATTACCTGTTTACTCGGTGCACTTAGGACATTTAACTCCACTTTCTCCCTCCTCCATACTTTCTCCCTCGTGTCCTTAGTATTTACTATTTACTTCCGGCCAAGCTTCACTCTACACGACACAGGACACAGATTAGCCTGCTTTACATCCTCCTCAAAAAATCCTTCCTCCACACGTGGACACAAATGATAAGTTCCTTCGTCCACTCGGAGCCTCGTAACTCACGTCTCCCAAAGTCTAAAAGTAAACGGACCCACTTGTGAAACAAATAGAGAGAAAGGAAGAAGAAAGAAGAAAGGTGAAGGAGAGAGAGAGAGAGATGTAAGTAGGTAACGTTTATTGAGGGAGACAGGAGAAGGTTCCTTCTTTCTGAATGGCATGTCTTGTAAATTGTATTCCAAAGTCTCTCTCTCTCTCTCATTTCCCAGAGTGTGACCATCTTTTGCCCTTAAAACTTTCTTTTCATAGACAAGAAGAAGAAGAAGACGGAGACGGAGAGTGTCGTAGGACATTCTTTAAAGAAGGAGAAAGTCCCACGTCTTCTTCTTATAAAGAAGAAGAAGACCCGGAAGGGGTGTCAATTCTCTACTACGACATAATATACCCCAACCACAGAGAACATACATACATCTCTATATATCTAGAGCAGTATACTATAGATATAGTATAGAGTAGAGTAGAGAGAGGGATAATTTAGTATACTTTTCCATTAAGAGGATTGATTCGAATCTTCCCTTTCTTTCGTGACCAAATGCCCATGCCACCAACTTAAACTTAACAAACTTTCTCCACACACAAACTCTCCATTACACAACTTCAACATTCCACCATTCCACCATACCAGCTTTTTTTTTCTTCTTCTTCTTCTTCTTATTCCTCATGAAAAGAATACTACTACTTTCCCCCATTATGATTCATCTCTCCTCTTCTTCTTCTTTATATAGAGACATCTCTCTCTCTCTCTCCTCCTGGTCTCTCTCTCTCTCTCCATCGTAATGATCACAATAAAAAGAATTGTCTAGTCTTTCACAGTTTATTGTCGTCCCTCTGTCTGTTTATTATTTTCCACCTCCCCTCACTTTTCTGCATTCTGCATCTCCGTACAACCAAACCATGCAAAGCAAACGTGTCCCTCAAAAAGCAAATCTTCAATCAGCTGAAAGCCCAATAATGCCTAAATGCCTAAATGTATTTGTGCGTAATCCCATCATAAACTTCCCTTCGGCTCCTTTCTCCTCCATCTCCTAACCACATCATCATCCTTCGCTCTCTCTCCGTCTTAATGTTCCCTCCTTATTCTTAGCCTTAAATCTCAAGACGTCTTTATGCAACCTACAACAACCCATGCACCCTCATATTATTCCACAGGCCAGTCTGAAGCCAAGCGAGATTACCGCACCTCTACAAATCCACCATGCAATCCTTTTGTCTAATCCACAATTGAAGGAAAGAGAAAGTAGAAAGAGAAAGTAGAAAGTAGAAAGTAGGAGAGAAGGACGAGGCGGAGGTGTTGAAAGTTCCACTCAAACTAGTGGTCGTCGTTTCCTCCCACACGAATAAAGTGTAAATAGTAAATAGCCCCAAACAAACACACACACAAGGAGAAATAAGTAACAAATGCAGGTCTCCATTTCACACGAGAGTTCCTAATTCCTTCGACATCTTCCCACACATTCCTCATATGCCCATCCACTCCACTCCACCACATCCCCCGAGGAATCCTTCCTTAAACTTAAACTTATAAACTTAGCCTTGTCTCTCCTCCTTTGAACTGTCTGAGGGAATTATGAGAATATTCAGGATAAATTAGCTTCCATTGAGATCCGGAGGGACTCATCACCTTCCTCCGTCATTCATTCATTCATCCTCCGGCCATCTCCTTCCTTCCTTCCTTCCTCATTCCTCCTCAGCTTAATTGGATTTTTTCATCCATACACAATACAAATGTTAAACCTCATCTTCATCTCTCTCTCCCTTATTAATACTCTCTCGTCTTTTATTTAATACACCTCGCTCTCTCCATTTTTTATGTCTCTCCATCAAAACTCCAAAAGTCCCAAAAGCCACGACAAACACACATACACGTTATCCGGGTTATCCTAATTCGGAATCAGCTCTGCTGCAATAATAAAAATAAAGGAGATTTCCCTGAGCTGCTGTGCAGAATATGTGGGACACACACAACGGAGAAAGGATGGAGATCATCATTGAATGGGTGAGTAACAATGATCAGTTTGGATAAACAATAACGGGAGTTATGGGGGGGGAGGAGGAAGGTAGAAGGTATCAGTATCGACGATGGGTGGGTGGGTCGTGGGTGGCTTAAGTGAAGAGGTGTGAAAATGGGTCCACAGGGAACCCCCCTCCTTCCTAACTAACTCAACGGGATAAACAAGACATATTGGCTCCTTTACGGAGTCCCCAGGCTCACAAATATACGACCCTCCATTCCTCCTTCCTTCCTTCCTTTATTAGCCCTCACTCACCCTGTATATCGTGTGTCTTCATTCACCCTGTATCTCTCTCTCTCTCCATCAAATCGACCTACTACAACTTATGTCCCTGGATTACACCGAAAGAAACAAAGTTATGATGATGATGACTCGAGTCAGCTGCCGTTGTCTCAGATGGAAGTGATTTCTCTCTTTGCAGGATTACACGAAGAAAGAAGGAAGGAAGGAAGGTTGGAGTCTTCACTAAAAAAGAACGCATTCTCCCAACCTGATTTGAAAGTCTAATCGTCTCTTCTGATCCGCCACCTCACTTTCTCACTTTTTTCCCACACACCCCACCCAAAAGGCCCGTCTACTTTGTGTCTTCATTTTTACAACTTGTTCCTACAACACTCAACTTTCTCTCCATCTCTTTTCTCTCAAGAAGCCACCCAAGTCAACCTGATTCAACTGCTTCTGTTCCCAGAGTCAAAAGTCAAAAGTCAAAAGTCAAAACTCCATTTCCTTCCCTCCCCCGTTCCCCCACAACTGCTCCCAATCAACCTTTCACTCACCTTTCTCCCCGTGTATATTTATACACAGTCTCAATTCAAATGTGTCTCTACCTGAATAAATAAAAGAGACACCCTGTATGTATGTGTATCGAAATGAAGATGAGAGCAAGGATAAATGAATTAGGATCGTGTCTTCATGTCTGTGTGGATGTCTTTCCCCCTGAATGGGTTGATTCGAGTCTTCGAGAGTGTCAACAAGAGCAAAGAGATCTCTCCCCGTTATTATTATTGCTCCGGGTTCTCGCCTTTGTGTCTCATCCCCGAATTCGGATCTATTAACCTGTCTTCATCTGTTTAGACTTTGGGTGTGCACGTGGGAACCCCATAACTCGTTATTTATCCTCTCTCCTCTCCTCGTTGACAGACTAGACAGTTCTCAGGAGACGAAGGAAGGAAGGAGGAAGGAGAAAGCAGGTAAAAAAGAAGAGGAGCCGAGGAAAGTGTCTCCCCATTTGAACGATGATTACGACGATTGTAACAGAGTGAATCTCCATACAGAACGAGTAAAGGAATATCGTCGTACTCATAAGAGGACGAATGAATTAAAATGTAAATAGAAAGACAACTCTGGGGACTGGGGGGCTCTCGTGTGGGAAAAAGTTTAATGGACCAATTATAGACTCTATCTACCCCTTCTCGATCTCCTCCCTCTCTCTCTCTCTCTCTCTCTAATTGTTCTCATTACTATTCAAAATATTCAAATGAACGGACAGAATTAGGAGCGAGTCCAAGTCAAGTTACCAAAAACAAAACAACCTCTCCTCGTCCTCATTGGACACAGGAGACTCGTCAGCAGAAGAAGAACTGGACTTTCTCCCTTTCTCTCTCCCATCATTCACTTCCCATTGGCTCTCTCCTGTATCCTTAATGTAAACTTTGGCCTAATTAAACTCACCTCCACACATCATCTAAACTCACAAACTCACCCTTCATCCAGAGATCCAGAGATCCAGAGATCATCGCCACCCGAAGAAAGAAAGGGGCGAGAGATGAAAGTACAAAAGTGTAAAAGTATAAAGGCAATAATTTATAGGCCTTCAGGGTCATCTCTAAAGGAGCCCCTACGAATCCTATTTACTTTCTCCAATTTCTTGCTTCTTGAGCATCGCGTCTTATTTGTTCTTGGGCAGTGGAGCTCGACTAATAAGGAACGAAAAATAAGAAAGTATTTTTGTCTCATTCCTCCACACCACGTCGTCGTCTCTCCTAATGTCGTAATGAAGGGAGAAAGGAAGTCGGACTTTGTTTTGTGGTTTATTTCCCTTCAGAGAAGCCAAACGCTTTTTCTATGCAAATCGGAAGCGGAGTAAATGCAAAAAAGTTGACTTGGTCGCTGTCCAAATTACCAGCAATTAGAGATAACTCGGCCCTTCTCTCTTTCCGCCGTCTCTTTCCTCACCCCCCACTTCCCCGACTTTCCCTTCAGCCCCCCCCCACCGCATTTCCTTCCTTCTTTCTCTCATCTCCCCAATACAAAAAAAGAAAAAAAGACCCTCACGATATTTACTCCCAAAGTCAAACACCAACTGTAGGTATTTAGTCTCTGTGAGTTCCTTCCCACACTCAACTTTCACCTTCGCAAAAAATTAATTACACGCAATTTATTCTGGGCCCAAACGCATTCTCACTTTGTATTCATACGAACAAGACGATGAACAAGACGATGAAGAAGGAGAAGAAGATGTTCCACCCAAGAAGAAGAAAGTGTGGAAAGGAGAAAGTGGGGAAAGGAGACGTAAAGGAAATTAATTATGGAAGAAAGTTTGGCACTCTGAGGCTAATCCTGAAGATGGAGACTCACAATTATTTCCCTTCTTAATGACACTGATAATTAAAATGTAATTAATTCCTGCCTCCACTCAACCACAGACTCTCTCTCTCTCCTCTCTCCTATCTCTTCCTTCCTTCCTTATATATTATATTACATTTATATCCAACATTAGGAACACGTGGTCACTCACTCGTCCCTCATAATTACATCACGAGTAGTCCACCCACCTTAACCGAATCCTCCTCCACTTCATTACACTCTTCCAACTAAATTCCAACTCTCTCCCACACAATTACACATTACAGATGGCTACCCCATAAAAAATCCCCATTATTACGCAACCATAATAAACAGACATGCATCCCATCATTCCCATCATTCCCATCGTTCCCATC
>JAQGBV010002084.1:0-12746 GCA_034698685.1 Isotomurus pseudopalustris
TAGATTCCTTTGGAATAACTGCAGAGTGTTAACGTAAATAGTTGGGGAATGTCTTAGAAGAAGAAGATAGTGGAGATGTAGGAAAGGAACGCGGAGAAAGCTGAGACTAGGCCTGCTGCTGCACACATAATATTACATGTGTAAGGAGATCGGGAGAGAGAAGAAAGGAGAGAGGAGAGGTGTCATTTTTCGTGATTCGAATTATTTTTGAGACGGCTCATATCTCATGTTTTAGTACGTGTGAACAATACGAATGAGGGAACGTAAGGACGAAGGAAGGGAAATTGGTGATCCGTGTCTGAGGGTAGGCTCTAAGAATTGATGGCGAATCTCTTGGAAAGCTCCGGACGTGACTTTTACACATAAAAAGTCTCGAAGGAAATCTACCTAAGACACATGAAAATTCCGATGGTTCATTCTCTCCCACTTGATAACGTCTGCGTGTGGTTCTTTCCCATTAGTATTCCTCGATAAAGTCACACTATATTCTATCACGGAGGGATATAGAGATGAGAAGGAGTCCTTTAAAACAACCCACCACCCGTACAACATTGCATACACATGAAAATGAAATTCTGTTTTGAAATTTTATTAAACTTCCTAGAGAAGTTATGAACATTTTTGTGAGGAATGTTGTGATCAGAGTGGAGCGTGGAAGGTAGCTTTACACTTTGATGTGTGTACGTACATTTTTGAATGCTGTGCGAGCAATAATGTTTCATATCTTTGGGAGTTTCGATGAGGTAGGTGGAACGGTGGAAGGAAGGCAGGTTATGTAGGTTGGATTTTGAAGTTAATTCAAAAGTAATACCTGGAAGGGAGATCAAAAGGCCATCAGGCATCACAGGAGCAGTTGAAGGAGCCCATCAAAATTACTCTCGGTGATCCCATTTCTTGACGATGAAATGTAAATTCAAGGAGCACAAATCCTTCAGAAAGTGAATCGCATCTCTCATCTCGTACCTTTTTTTTACTTAAGTATTACAAACGAGAAAGTCATGCCTAGACTGGATAATATCTGCACAAAGTACAAAGCATCCGAAATCCGTAATGCTGTGGTACGTTGAGGTTTAGTTGGGAGTTTGTGTATAGCCACTCTTCTTAAGTCTTGAGGGTTTAATATTATCTCCTGTTCACCTGGGCGCATAAGAGAGCGATGATAGAGATTTAAAGTTAGGACTTGATTGATTGATTGTACGATTATGATTCGTCCATCCAATCTACGGTGCATTCTTGAGGGAGAAGAATGATGAGAAATTAGTACCCTCAGGTCCTTTCACTCCCATTCAGCTTCTCTCCGTTGTTATTAAGACGGAGAACAAAAGTCAATTTCATCGGGAGAAATCTCTCCTAGATGCTTAGATGCAAATCCTGCGTTTTTCTACCGAGTGGTTGTGAAATGAAATCAATGAGTTATGAGGTTGATCTGCAATGTGAAGTTAACCTTTGGATCTGTTAAGTCTGAATGGAAATGCTTTCATCAGAGATCAAAATGTATACAAAGAAGGAAATCGAAGTTACTGTAGCCATTGGGCCTGAACAAAATCCAACGATTCCTCGAAATAAAAGAATTGTAGCGGTGAGCAGCACCGGATCTGTAATATTGAAATTTTATTTTATTTGCAGTAAACTCCGTAATGTCTCTAAGCAGTGCCAACTACAAAGGACTGGACCGAGCATTTTGCATTCGAATGAAGTCAACGCTAACGAAGAGAGGATGTCACTTTAAATCATCTGGCTACAGGGTAAGCTTAACGCTCGATAATATTGAGACAACTTACAAGCACAGTAATTTACATTTACCTTTATCTGAGGAACATAAAGTGTGCGGTGGTGTCTATTGTCTACCTATCTAGACTTGCTGGGTGGAATTATGTTCAGTGTGAACTTCTCTCTGAGAGTTTGGAGACCTCGAGGAGATGAGTAACAAACGCCGATGATCTCTCAGAAATCACGAGAGAAATCTTAGGACGGTAGAAGTAGAAGTAGAGAGAGCGACTGATGAGTATTTTGCAGAAATGAATTCCAGTTTTCGTAAATGCAATCTCGATTCAGGTTTAGCCGTTTAGCCTTAGCTTACCACAAGATTTTGTACACTTTGTAGGAGTAGCAGTGGTGTAATCTTTTATGTTATCTATTTCTCTCTTACAAAGGATGAAATACACCCGTCCCATGAGACCATTTAAAGGAAATTAAACAAAACTTTGAGCGTGGAAGATTGTAAATTGTGAGACACACACATTCTACACTTCTACTAGTCAGTAGTCAGTATAGTGTTAAGGCTACCCCCTTCCAACAACAGTTCAAAAGTTATATGCAAGATTAGTGATCTCGTTTTAAAGATATATATATTATTTCCAGTAGGAGAGTAGGCGAGTAGGACTCTCTGTGTGGTGATCACATAACAAGCAAGCAGGCAGTGCGGGTTGTATGGATGTAACTCTTCTTAATTGGGAGACACCTCATAAACCTTATTCTGTTTATTGATAAAGCTTGGCTGCGTGCAGTTAGATTATGTAAACTGTTCCGACACAAAATACAACTCTCTTTCTTGTGTTGTAAACTTTGGGGATAAGGAGGAATGATGGGTAGTCTTGTTGGGGTCATAATTCGTCCTCTGCCCGGAGACAATAATTCGACAAGGCATTTGTGGGTTTGGGTGTTTGGAACAATGCAAATCACAACCCTTTTATTTGGACAATCCAATTGTACATTTGTACTCGTCCTGCTTCTCTAAGTTCTCTATTGTAGACGACGGCAGAACCAAATTGAATATATTATTTGCTCAGTGGAACTTCATTTGAATACTTTATCGTCAGATCTGCTTACACACTTACGTGGAGAGAGTATCAGTTGCAGTTTATTGTGGGATGAGAGAAGAGGAAAGTGATGGGATTTGTGTGCAGGGTAACATGATACCTTTGTACTGTGCAATAATTTGTAGGATTTTAAGTAGAGAGAGAGAGATGTATCACATCGACATCGGAGTGAACCTTTTTAATTGAATTTGCTGTTTGTATAATAGCTAACCTAATTTGTAGTTGATTGGTTTATATTCCCTGAATTTTGAATTCATGCCAGGATGGTTGAGGTTGAGAGGCTGAGTCTGTGCAAATATTTGGAGACATTGGAGAAGCAGTTAAACTGTCAAATAGCTGAAAGCTAACCATGAGCACAAGAAAAATGTTTGTCTAATTGGGATCCCTATTTTATATTGAGTTTCAGGTGGTTCTAGTTCTAAGCAGATTAAGGCCGCAGTATTCATTTTCTCATTCGAGAAAGTCACCTCCACCGTTACTGGGAATGGTGGCACTTGCAATCGCTCTTCCTCCGCCGTCTGTACATGAAATCAGGTTGGAATGTGACATGTTCGTCACCAGAGTCACATTTGACTTTAAGATACTCCATTGCGAACCAAGGTGAGTGATTTCAGTCATTTCATTTTATCCTGAAACTGCTTATCTGCTGTATTTCAATAAGTAGACTTACAACTATCAACGAATTGTCGGCTTAGTAAACGATAAACATTCTCGGAAAATATTAAAATGAATTACAGGAGGATGAAATAATTACAACTATTATCATTGATTGAATCAGGTGTAAGGCTGAAAGGATATAATATGAATACAATAATTATTACTGTATAATTAAATCAGATAAGAAAAAGTTACGCTTCTAACTTCAAAAAGTATTGGCATCTGAATCCAGTGTAATAAGCTTGTTTAACATAATAAGTATTAAAGTAATGCAGGGCAAAGTTAGACTGCCAATTTTGTGACTAGAGTTTTTTATCCCCGTGATAATCAGATATAAACAGCAGTTCTGCTTATTATAATTATACGAGGAAATAATGGAAAGTTACTTCACGCAAAGCCAAGTTAAATTGAGGTGAAAGACTGAGGAGCATATTAATTCGGTAGTGGCAGAAATTGCGTTCAGCTTGCTACTCAATATTGAGACTGCTCACTCGTATAGATTCGTTGATTTCAAATTACGTAAATGAATAATTAGGAGAGTAAGACGAAGTAAAGCATAAGGGGTGAGTGAGTGAGTGGAAATTTGTAAATAATATACACTGCTCAAAATTACATGCTTTCCTCACGTAGAAAAAAATTTTTTTTAGTTTTGTGGTAAATTGTATTTGTGTGTGTGTAGTTTTGCTGTTACAGGCTTACTTAGTTTCTTCGTCTTCATGCGTTCTGCTCAGAAGAAGAAGAAGGGAAAAACTAAAAGATAAAGTCAATTGCAGGGTTTGCTTTTCATAATTTCTGTTACTCTAATCAAGATATCATCCTGACTTGTTGACAACAACACACACTGTAATCGACAATCCGGTTATCTCGTTAGACAAATAATAATTTGGAAGAGTGGCACTCACCAACAAAGGCTAAACTTTTAAACTTTAACTTTTGTGGATGTGCGGCCGGATGTGTCGATTGAGCTTTTAGTTGTGTGGGGGTGTAAAAAATGAGTACTGCAGGGAAAGGAAAAAAGTTTTTGCTTCAGGGATAATCCTGATTAATTTTTAATTTTTGTGTGGATGTGGCGTGGCTGCGTCTTCAGTAGAGTTCCCGATTTCCCAGAGAACTAACAATAAGAGTGTCCAGTTTTAAAGAGGGATATGAAATATTGCTTAATAATTATGTTCAAATTGAGCAAATGGCTAAATGGCGGAGGTGAATGCGAATGATTAGTATTGGAGATGAATAGCTCGTGACTTAACTTCGTGATAAAGTCCTTCGTGACTTTTGGCGAGTGGTTGCTCATTCATATATTAACACACACACAAACTTTAAGACTTTAACTATTTTCACCTCTTTCAGCCATCAGTTTGCTCCTGCTGCATACAATTAGTCGTTTGAGACCACATGAGGCTTCTTCTTAATATTTACAACCCTACATAACCATTAAACCATAATTTTGCCTGAAAAAGGATTTTTATTTTTGCTCTAAAGAATATAGTTAAAAAATTACAATTATTATAATGGTGAGCATACAGTGAGTAGTAAGCAGGAGGTAGTTTGTAAGTAGTTGTTGGATATTTAATAATTTATTTCCACAGAGGAAGAACAAAACATGGCAATTTACTTAGCATTTTTGAAAGTTTTTCATTTTTAAAAAGTTTGTTTAGCCCAACCTACGCTGAACATAATTCATATGGAATCTCGGGAGATTTTTAAGTTAGCAAAACTGCTTTTTATGAATTGTACAATTGTAGCAAGTCTGTCTGGTGCATACAAGTTAAGTTAATATATTATCTTTCGCTTACAAAGTAGTTCTCATTCACACGCTTGCATTTGTTAGGATGAATTATTACTTGTTATTAAGTGAATCATTATTGTAATCACTTAAAAGTATGAAACTACTTTTTGTCCTCTAAGCGTCAGTTGATGTTGAAGGACACATAAATACTGTTAAAGACAAACACGAATGGTTGAGAATACGAGAATTAGTTATTACGCTTTTGTGCAATATGAATTCATAAAGAAATACAGACAGAGTTTTGACTTTACTTTGATGATCTTATGGGGAAGTGAAATCTGAAATATAAATGTGTGTTTTATTTTGTGATTGTGCAGAGTGTCGGAACTTCTGGATTATTCCCCGGAGGAGTTAATGGGAAGGAATTTGTATGCAATCTGCCATGCAGAAGACGTGAGCAAACTGAGAAAATGCCATGTTGATTGTAAGTTCCTTTGATGATCTCTCTCTCTGTTGTGCATTCAACCCGGAGTGTGTAATCTCCTATTCAAATGCACATTTGCATCATAATAACTTTATTTTTCGCCAATTTCCATCCTTCTGATGATCTCAGTCAGTAGTCTTGTATGGGTTTACTTTGCGGTCTGTACATTTTATTAATGAGATGCATCAAGTGGTTTAAGTGTGTTTATGGGATTACTTGAATTGACTTAATCCGATAAATCCACTCGGCGAATGGCCAATTTAAGCAAAGGTAATAAAACAACGAATGAATTGTTTTGTTTGCAGTGTTGGGCAAAGGTCAAGTCATGAGTCAGTATTACCGAATGATGAACAAGAATGGAGGCTACACTTGGCTACAGACGTGTGCAACAGTTGTGGTCAACTCAAAGAATGCCGATGAACAAAGTATTATTTGCGTTAACTATGTCATCAGGTAAATTCCCGTGTTAATTACATAAATGCATTTATTGCATCTTCACCGGCAATCTGACTTCGCTTACTTAAGTTTTTGCATTTTTTTCCTCTACTTTTTGCAGTGGAAAAGAGTTTTCTCACATTGTAATGGACACATGTCAACTCGAACAAGAATGTCCACCTGCAGTGAAGAAGGAAGTTTTGGTGGATGAAACTGATAGGAAATCTCCGGATCAAGATCCTTCTGGTGAGCCCTTAGGTTTAATTTGATTATGACAATTACTATTGTAGATTTGTATGGAAGGAGTTGTGTGAGAGTAGAAATCGCATGAACGGAGGTTTGGAATGAATAATGAGTCTGAGGGTTTATTTGGCATTCACAGACGGAAGCGGGCGAGGTCGTGATGGGTTTGGTGGACCACATTCCGCAATGGACGGGACGAAATCTCCGGGAGGAAGGTCAGGATCCGGGGCAGAAAGGTCGCCAGACATCCGAGACGGTTGTGCAGGTCGGGAGAGAAGGGCACACAACGCGTCATCGCTTCCTGCCCACCAGAGGCCAAATCCTAGTCGCCTATCTGACGAATCCTCTTCGGTAAGCTTTAACGTGGGTCACGTTACCCCAGACTTTACTTTCCATCCCGTTCTTCTGTCTCTGTCGCTTCACATTCTTCCTGCAGGAAATTACTTAGAGCCTTGGAGGATCCTCAAGTGTAGAGTGTGCGAAAATGTAGCGTTGTGTATTGGGCCATTGGCTTTGTGTGGGTGACTGTGGTCTTATTTAGCTGAACTGCACGTAAAGGTTGAAGAGTTGAAGGTGCGTGCTCAGGCTACCTATTGGTAAATCGTGACCCGAAATTCCACCGAGGTAAATTAAGTACGTGTCACGGACGTACAATAAAATACGTGAACATCATACTTATACCTTTATCTAATGGAACATGAGTGCATACGCCTGCAAACTGCAGCGAATCAGTTGCAGTAATGGGCCACACAATGTATTTCGTGCGTTACAAACACAACGAGAATCAGAGTCAACACTTAAAACCGTTCTTTCATGTGTTTCTGTACTTGTTCGCTCTTTACTTATCGCTTTGAAGACTTTGAACCTTGTTGGCTTCAGTTATTGACAGATTCTGTTTGTGTTTTGGTTGCAGGTGCTTCCAGAATCTCAACCACTGACCCCAATCTCATCGTCCACTCCGGACCATCCGGACGCAAGAACTCCTCAATCAGTGCGATCTCTTGACTCCGAACCGATGATTCCACCCTCAACACCTGTTGTCCCTGTCCAGGTTCTTGGAACGAAATCCTCCGGGAGAAAGCGGAAGGTGGAGAGGACTAGTGCGAGTGGATCATCGCGTCATCAAAGTCATCATCATCACACGACAACTCCGAGTTCCATGGAGGATGGAGGAATAGTTGGAGGAGCGAGTTCGGGAAGTTCCTCTTCCTCCAACACAACAACAACTGCATGTGCCAAACGACAAATTATCGTACAAAATGATGTGATGGATGGACCACCAAATAATGCAAGTAGTTCGGGACGGAGTGGAAGTTTAACTGGTCCAGTGACTCCAGGTTCGGTGGGACATGACAGTGGATCCAGTCCGCATCACAGTGAAGCAGATAATTCTGGAGATTCTGCTCGGTGGAGGAAAATCAATCACGCACCTACTCCTTGGGACACGACGGTAAGGATTGAATTAAAATGGAGTTACGGAGAGTCTGGAGTAAATGGGAAATGGATTTGTAATTTGGTAATTTTGTGTGTGTGCAGGGCTCCTCATCAGTAAAAGAGTTGGAACAAGTGATGTCAAAACATCTTCCTGGAAGGGAATCTGATCACGTTCCATCCATTGGGTCATCAGGAATCGATTTCAGTGCAGACTCATTACTTCGTCAGCAGCCTGGCTCCAGAACTGGCTCAGCTATTCAGTGGGTAGGACCAGGACAGTCTGGTCCTGGCCTTCCTGTCTCAGCCCTTCTTCGACAACTTTGTGCTTCCAGAGAAAGTGTCATTCGAGCGAATGTTCAGGTACAAAATTGTCCTTATGGGGTAATTGAATTCGAAGGAATTGAAAACTCATCACCCTGTGTGCTTTGTATTTCTTAGGCTGCAGCAGCTGCAGCAGTTGCAGCAGCTCGAGGAGCAAGTTCCTACTATCCTGACATGAGTACAGTTCAAAACGCTCTTCCTACTCCGCCAGGCTCAGACTCGTATGTGAGTGACTCGCAGTTCATGTTGGGATCTCATCAGAAGTCCAGCGGGGCTGGAGACTTCCCGTCTCTCGTTTCGTATGCTTCAGTTCCCTCGTATGACTACCAACCTGCAATGACTCCACCTTCTTCGGTGTCTCCACGGGATAAGCCTCCGTACGGCTCTGATCCAAGTTCCAACGGGTATGGAGATGGGAGTTCGTTAGGAAGTGCGAATTCTTCGTTCAGACCTCCTCAAACCTACCTGGACGGCCCTGCTCAACCTTTACCGTTGAAACCTCAGGTGTACGGTTATCATCCTCATTCAGCTTTGGAATCGCAGTATGGAACTCCACTTGCTGATCATTCCCAGTCTCAATTCTACCCACCGCCTCACACTGGTTTCCACCTTTATCATCCCGGAAAATCCACGCCATATGGAGATCTTAAAAACACTAATTGGTATTCAACTACTTCCTAATCTAAAAAGTCAGCTTCTCAGCAGTTATGTTAGAGTATGCGATGGATGTGTTAGTTAGTTATTCTGGGAAGTGATTTGAAGTTTGGAAGCGTACGTTTAAAGGCGAGAAGATTGCGTAATATGCAAGCAGAAGTTTGTAATTGAGTATAGTGAAAGGCATTTACGGTTTACACTACATACTCAGCTATAGTTAACTTGTTGTTACCTGTGTAATATATAGTAAAATGCGCATTTACGTAAGGAACACCGTTATTAGGATGTTATTTGATTATTTGTAACTTAATTCTTATGGACGGTCCGTGTCGGGTTGATTTTTCTGTGATTATTTTGCATTCCAATGCCACGTGTAAGCAGCAGTTGTCGGGTAATTCTCATTCCAATTTACAACAGTAATTTACAACCGTGTGGTGTAACCATTATGCGTGTATTTGTACAGGTACAGAGACAAATTGGAGAGTAGTGTAGTTATGTAATCGTTGATCGTATTTTTACCAGTTTTTGTTTTACGTGTTTTAAACTTTTAAGTATTGTTAAATATGTGTATGCGTGGGTGAAAGATTAATTGATTGTGAATAGAATTGTGAATAATATAATAGATAAGTGTAGGTGTAGCTGTGTAGTATGTAGGATGAGTCTTACCATTTTACGAGAAGATTTTTTGTGAGTTGGCACTTTTGATAAGAAAAGTCAATCGCATTCACATTCACACTGAAAATTCCGGTGGAATCTCAGAGGCTTATTGCCCGTTTACTGTATACGAGTAAGATTTAGAAATCTATTTATTGTTTTGTATTCATCAATCATTCAGGTAAAAATTGTAGGCTTTGATACCAATCTATATACCAATGATATCTACCAGGATTTCTAGAATAGTTTCTTTTGAAATCGGAAATCCATTGTCCATGTTGTTCTGGAACTTGAAAAGTATTACTAGATTGAAATGACGATGGATTTGGAATTAAGAGTATAGAAATTAAGTACTATATACTTGAATGGCAAAGACAAGATGAAGAAATAAGTAACTTCTAAAAGGCAAAACCTCATTAATCATTTGAAATACAACGTACACACTTTACGTAATTTTGAAAGCTGTAAAATCTCTTACGAGGTACAGAGTACAGAGCAGAAGGAAGGGATTTTATTATTCTGCGGTTGATTACATGAGATCAGGATTTATTTAAAGGCAGAAAACTGTTGTCAATCATTCATTATTAAGCAGTTTTTTGTATAACCATATCATACCACAGTATATCGTTAAACAATAAAGAGTATTTGTACAAATGTACATAATACTGTTATATGTACATATTTGACATAGTGTAAATAATAAAATTGAATGTTTATCGGGTACTCGCTGTAAAAAGATTAAGACAGTTAAGTCGTAGGTGCTTTAAAAATTGTTGCTTTTCTATAATGATAAGTAGAAAGAGAAATAATGTTCGGCTGTTCTCGTGTGAAAATATAAGACAGGTCTGCATTAATTCAGAGTAAACATTTCATATGATTACTCTTGAAGTACGAGACGCTACTTTGTTGGAACGATTGGAATGACATGAGATGTGTTGCGAGTACATATATGTAGATAGAGATTTACTTTTAGGAAATTAAAATTACTTTTACTGTTAGTAGAAGTTACCGTTACGATTTACGTATATAAATAGGATATTGAGCATTTTATTTACGCCACCAAAAATTAGAAAAGAGTAATTATGTAATGTAACTGTTATTTAAATTATGAAATAATAATTTAATATATTGAATTAAGATATGAATAAATGTACTGTGCACAGTAATGCATGTAAATTAACTTACTGGAACCTAATCTTTAAGGTTATAGTTAAGACGGTAGAAATTAAGACGCTGTAACTTAATTGAATTACATATAGGCATGACTCAATAAATACGTATCGCAAATGTTTGCGTTTAAATTGTTGTTGTGTCTTCCGAGAAAAACTTATTAACCCTTGACTTTACTGCATCAATCATTTGCTAAATTATTCATTTACTCATTTCATTAAATGCTATCTCATCACAACGTCCGGGGAAAACATTGTAGGTTGGGACAAGCCGCATGCTATGCTGTAAAACTTTACTTGAAAATTTTAACTAATCTTTTGATTCGATACATAAAATCTATAGGGCAATCACCGATTGTTGATTGTATTGAAATGCGAGAAAAAATAAAATTGTTTACTGCAATAGATGGAATTAGCAATTTCTACGAATTTTTAATACACGGTGATTATAAGACCATGGTTCTTTGCATCTTCTAACATGCAAGCAGGTTGGGAAAGTTCTGAGTTTCATCCGTTTCATCACATCTTGGTTGACGGCTTCATCCGACATACAAAGATCACAATAGGATTCCATTTCATAGAAGTCGTTGATTATCATTGTGCAGAGTGCAGATTATCAATTTACAACCCGTCAAAGGCCAGATCGGACAATTTTAATGGCTTATATCATAACTGTTCGTAGGAATTGGAAACACTGGAATTAACTTAATCCCTTGGATTGCTGACTGGTTGGACATAAATACGACCAAAATGAGATGCGATAAGATTCGACGGATTAATGAGATTAACTGAAAATCTACGCACAATTGACTCAACAGTAAGAGATGAATGTATACATATAAACTCAAGGTATCCCAAGTTCAGCAGGACTTGTATGACTGCAGTTGTGAATTAACAGTCTACCTGTCGACATAACTTCTTAAGTTGTTCTTCGTAACAATGAAAAATGAACCCAAAACTAATAATTGTACTCGTTGCAATAACGGTGAGTGGTTTCCCACAGGAGATTTAATTCCCATTTTATAGTTTTTCGAAATTGTACTGTTTAATATGTGAACGATATTTTACAGTTTCAGCTTTACTGGGTAGAAGCGATTCCGTTACCGTTTAACAAAAGATCTTCCCAAATAAGATCGATTCAAATATCTGTTTTGGAAGTAACTAGTCCAACACAATGTGTAGACACCGAACCTTTTGCGAGTCCAACTAACTGGTAAGGTTTCCAGGTCTCATTTAATTGATTGATTGAACCGCATATCCTGGACGTTTGTTTTAAGCTTGAAATGAGTCATTCCACGCACTTAGATAACACAAGGATCCAATAAAATCTGCATGATGACTAGTTTATTTCAGTTAGCTTCTATCTGATTTACGGTATTTCAAGATAAAAAGCTTGCTGTCCCTATCGCACAAAAATTACAATTATCGGCATTATCAGGCTATTAGAGTCTGGAAGTCCCAACAGAGGTTTTGAAGGAAAACTATTACACCCAGTTTCGAATCGAAACTGCCCTGGGTGGCTCGAAACTTTCGACCCTGAATATGCATTAATAACAAACTGAAGATAACTTTGGATTACCCTAATGTAAAATTACTTATGTATCCCAAGTCTACGACAAGTGCATATGCAGGGTCGAAAGTGGGGTAAAATTACTGCACTCAAAAAAGGGTCACAAAAGCTTAACTTTTCGTAATAATCTCAAGATCATGGCAAAAGACGGGTAAAGTTATAATACATACGTTTCAGCTCCAACTACTTCCAATGCTTCTATGTGAACAACCAATGGTACCAACTGGAGTTCACCTGTACAGAGGCAGGGCATTATGACCAAGCAAACCAAGCGTGTATGACCGGACCATGTGCAGACAACGAAGGTTTCTTATAAATGATATTTTAAAACATCATTCATGCAGGGAACTTCACATACAAATCTTTTTCAGCCAAACACTGCAATGTAACCACACAGTCATGACCTACAAAACTTAGGAAACGGAAATATGAGCAATGTAACTTTCATATTGTAATTCAGTATCTTCCGATAGATTCAACAGCAAACCCAGAAGAAGAAAAGGGCGAATTCCCACCTATATCTCCCGCAGAAATGTCCTCAACAACACCAGAGATTACTTCAGCGAGTACTTCAGTCACC